>CAUYTI010065934.1:0-26006 GCA_963575145.1 Galago senegalensis
CGGGCGCCTGTGGTCCCAGCTACTTGGGAGGCGGAGGCAGGAGACTCGCTTGAGCCCAGGAGTTGGAGGTTGCTGTGAGCTGTAATGCCACGGCACTCTACCCAGGGGGACAGCTTGAGGCTCTGTCTCAAAAAAAAAAAAATGCCATGTGCTGACCAATATGGCAGCCATTAGCCACAAGCAGCTACTAAGCACCTGAAATATTGCTAGTATGACTGAGGAAATGAATTTTTAATGCTATTTAATTAATTAATTATATATATTTTTTTAGAGACGAGGTCTCACTTTGTTACCCAGGATAAAGTATATGAGTACAGTGGCTTGATCATGGCTAACTGCAGCCTCAAACTCCTGGGTTTAAGGGATCCTTCTGCCTCTACCTCCTAGGTAGGTGGAGTAGCTAGGACTATAGGTTACATCTCACCATGCGCAGCTATCTGTTTAATTTAAACTTAAGTAGCCATATGTGACTTGTGGCTACCATATCCAACACTTCAGTTCTAGAATTATCATGATTTTTGCATTGAATGGGCAGGTATTCTAAACCCAACTTACCTTACAGGTAACAATAGCTCCCACATCTGGCAGCAATTGAGACTCTGTTTCTCTCATCACAGATACCACAGGAAGCTACAGAGAGAAAATAATGTTCTTAGGTAAAGGTATATGTAGCTTGAGAATAATATAGGAATGCTTTTTTTTAAGAGATAGAGTCTTACTTTATTGCTCTCGGTAGAATGCCATGCTATCACAACTCACAGCAACCTCCAACTCCTGGGCTTAGGCGATTCTTTTGCCTCAGCCTCCTGAGTAGCTGGGATGATAGGCGCCCACCACAATGCCTGGCTATTTCTTTGTTGCAGTTTGACTGGGGCCAGGTTCGATCCCACCACCCTTGGTATATGGTGCCAGCGCCCTACCCACTGAGCCCCAGGCGCTGTCCCAATATAGGAATGCTTTCGTGCACAGTTGGCATCACAAGGGCAAGTGGAATATAAATTCACTTACAGTCTAGAGAAGGGGGCTTTAGAAATTTTAGGAAAGAGGTGGACCAAGGGGCCACAGGAATAGAGACATACTCTAACCATTCCAGATGATTTCTTTTTCAGTCTCACTCTGGCACCGAGTAGAGTGTTGTGGCATCATAGCTAATAGCAACCTCAAGCTCTTGGGCTCAAGTGATCATCTTGCCTTAGTTTTCCTTTTTTTAGTAGAGACAGGGTCTCCCTCTTGCTCAGGCTGGTCTCGGACTCCTGAGCTCAAGCAATCTACCTGCCTTGGCCTCCCAGAGTGTTAGGATTACAGGCGTGAGCCACCGCACCTGATCATTCCAGGTGAATTCTAATAAATGTTTTAGTGATTCTCTTGGATTTTCTTGGTAATATAAGCATACTGCCTGTAATCATGGATAACCTGACTCTTCCTTCCAGAGTTATATAGTTTCTATTTATTTTATTGCACAGGCTAGAATTTCCAAATAAATGTTAAATAATAATCATTATATTTGTTTCCATATATATATATATATATATCTTTTTTTTTTTTTTTTTTTTTTAGACAGAGCCTCAAGCTATCCCCCTGGGTAGAGTGCCATAGCATCACGGCTCACAGCAACCTCCAACTCCTGGGCTCAAGCAAGTCTCCTGCCTCAGCCTCCCAAGTAGCTGGGACCATAGGCGCCTGCCACAACGCCCGGCTATTTTTTTGGTTGCAGCCATCATTGTTGTTTTGGCGGGCCTGGGCTGGATTCGAACCTGCCACCTTAGGTGTAGGTGGCTGGTGCCTTAGCCACTTGAGCCACAGGTGCCGAGCCTGTTTCCTTCTATTTTAAGGAATAATTAGCATTTGCTCTCTGAGTACGGTACTGGCTGTTAGACTAAGGTAGATATTTTCAGCCTTACCGTTTATTAATCTCTTCCTTGCTTCCTATGCTTTAGCTCTCCTACCCTTTTAGTTTCTCCAACTTACTAAATTCTTCTTACTCAGGATCTCTGTTCAACCTGTTCTTTCTGCCACAACTGCATTCTCCACCCACCCAACTCTTATTTGTCCTTTAGATGATTTGATGTAAATGTCACTTCTGCTGACTCGGGTAGGTATGTTTTTACCATACTCTGCATTATTCTTTCAAAGCAGTCCTCATATTTGTAACCATATTGTCACTTGAGTACGTATGTACGTAATTATTATTATCATTATTTTTTGAGACAGTCTCACTTTGTCACCCTTGGTAGAGTGTCACAGCATCATAGCCCACAGCAACCTCAAACTCCTAGGCTTTAAGCGATTCTCTTGCTTCAGCCTCACAAGTAGCTGGGATTACAGGCACCTGTCACATTATAACACCCAGCTATTTTTTTTTTTTAGAGACAAGGTCTCGCTTTGGCTCAAGCTAGTCTTGAACCTGTGAGCTCAGGCAACCCACCAGCCTCGGCCTCCCAAGTGCTGGGATTACAGGTGTGAGCCACCATGCCTGGCTAATTGAGACGGAGTCTTACTCTATTGCCCAGACTAGAGTGCTAAGGCATCAACCTAGCTCACAACCTCAATCTTAGGGTCAAGAAATATTCCTACCATAGCTTCCACAATGCCTGGCTAATTTTCCATTTTTTTTTTTTTAGTACAGACAAGGTCTCACTCTTGCTCAGGCTGGTCTTGAACTTCTGAGCTCAAGTGATCTTCCCACTTTGACCTCTAAGAGTGCTAGGATTACAGGCGTGAGGGCCTGGCCTCATTTGAGCATTTATGTTATTATGATTTGTGTTTGTGTTACTTGATAACAGAAAACAAAAGTATTTGGCTCATTAATACTGGTCGAGGCTGTTCCAGATACATAAAAATGCTCAAGAGATATCTATGAAATGAATAAACTTAAGAATGTAAGGACCTTTTAAAAAATTACCGAATAGGGGCTCAGCACCTGTGGCTCAAGCAGCTAAGGTGCCAGTCACATACACCTGAGCTGGCCGGATAGAAATCAGCCCAGGCCTGCCAAACAACAATGACAGCTACAACCAAAAAATAGTCCTAGATACTTGGGAGGTGGAGGCAGAAGACTTGCTTGAGCCCAGGAGTTGGAGGCTGCTGTGAACTGTGATGCCACGGCGTTCTACACAGGGTAACAGCTTGAGGCTGTCTCAAAAAAGAAAAGCAGTGAATAGGGCAGTGCCTGTGGCTCAGTGAGTAGGGTGCTAGTCCCATATACGGAGGGTGGTGGGTTCAAACCCAGCCCCAGCCAAACTGCAACAAAAAAACAGCTGGGCATTGTGGCGGGCGCCTATAGTCCCAGCTACTCAGGAGGCTGAGCCAGGAGAATTGCCTAAGCCCAGGAGTTGGAGGTTGCTGTGAGCTGTGACACCACAGCACTCTACTGAGGGCAATAAAGTGAGACTCTGTCTCTAAAAAAAAAAATTACTGAATAGAAAGTTCCCATTTTTCAGATGAAGAAGATGAGAGAGCTTAAGTTTCTTACTGGAAGCAGAATCAAAATCTAGTAGTAGTATCTAAGCGTTCTAATTCTGAATCCTTTCATTGTGTTACCTGCTTTTAGGCTGCTCCTTCTAAGAATATTTATCTGATCCTGACTTAATCCTAGATCCACCTTCAGAATCAGAAAGGAAAGTATTATTCATGCATTCAACATTTATAGAGCAGCAGCCTTGTACTAGACGCTGAAGATACGGTGCTGGGGCCTGCTTTCATAGAACTTTTGAGTCAACTGGAGGCTGAGGTTGCTGTGAGCTACCATGATGCCATGGTACTTCTACCCAGGGTGGACTCTGTCTCAAACAAAAATTTTTTTTTCGGGTCAAGCAGGGGAATAGTCTAGTGAGAAATACAACATAACTGAATGTTTAATTATATGTTGAAATCAATGACTCAAAGGAAAGGAATGGAATTCTTTATGAGTGTTTAACAAACAAAAACCTCACAAAACTCCTTTCCTTAACTAGTAGGCCAAGAAGACATTGTCTAAGAAAGTGATAAGAAAGAGACTACTGGCTCAGCGCCTATAGCTCAACCGGCTAAGGCACCAGCCACGTACACCTAAGGTGGCGGGTTCGAATCCCCAGCCCGGACCCGACAAACAACAATGACAGCTGCAACCAAAAAATAGCCAGGCGTTGTGGCGGGCGCCTGTGGTCCCAGCTACTTGGGAGGTGGAGGCAAGAGACTCGCTTGGGCCCAGGAGTTGGAGGTTGCTGTGAGCTATAATGCCACGGCACTCTACCCAGGGGGACAGCTTGAGGCTCTGTCTCAAAAAAAAAAAAAAAAAAAAAAAGAAAGAAAGAGGCTATCCAGTAGGAATTAGGAATTAAATAGGCTAAGGAAGACAAAAGAGTATGCTCCACATAAATGACACGTATAGAAAGGCTCTGTGGCAGCAAAAAGCTTAGCGTATTAACAACAATGAAAGTAGCCAGCATGACTAATTGCAGTTAGTGAACTGGAGACAAGTGGAGCTAGCTAGCTAAAGCCGGAGAGGTAGGCGACATTCACACCAGATTCAGCTCACTGCTGGTCTAGGCTGGGTAACTGTCAGCTCACATTTGCGTTTGTCCCAACCTCCTTCCCCGAGTGTCAAGAGCAAAACTGGATACTAAGTGCACAGCACCAGCGACCAAAGCTGAACGAATAGAGTCCAAATCGTTCTACTGGTGAGGCACTAAAGACACCTTCGCTGTGCCAGGGCCAGAACCGAAGGACAGCCTAAGAAAGAGAAGATGGGTAGCAGCTCCCTTTACCGCGCCGTTCTCGCTGGTCTTGGTCAGGCAGCCGGCAAGCGACGAAAAGATGTAGCCGTGCCGGGTGTAGGTTCCGCTGCCCGGGCTGCCCTCCTCCAAGTTACACAGACGTTCGCCTGCAAATAACACGCTTCATCAGCCTTGGGCCCCCAGAAGCTGGTGGCCACCCAACCTTCCTGCTTGTATCCCTGTCGAGGACTCTGTATGGGAACAGCTCGCTTACCAGGTATGCAGTATCTCACGGGTGGCGCCATGACGGCCACAGTCCCAAAGCCCGGATGAAAACGAAGCCGACTTCTCATTGGCCGAATCTAAGTCCTGTTCCTCAGTAAGAAGCGCGTCAAATGGTGTAGTTTCCCACGTGACGTGTGGTCGCGACTCCTCCAGGGTAAACTCCACTTCCCAGGTTTCCCCGGGCCAAGTCCGGAGGCGGAACTTCGGAGCTCCTGCGCTTGCTCTTGCGCTTGCGCCTGGGGTTGAGGATGGGTTGGCGGCGGGTCCGGGTCTACTGCCTGGCGCTGCGGGTGGCCGACCATGGTGGGTCCGATTGAGCCGGGCTCTGCTCGGGCGCCATGCTGGAGGGGGTGGCAGTAAGCGTCAGCAGAGGCTGCGGGGCTCCATTTGGCTGACTGGGGAATTAGCAGGCGGCAGGTAAGGGCGGAGCCGCGGTCCCTGCTCTCCATCCTAGTCCCTTTTTCTAGTGTCGGGCGCTGCCCCGGGGCCTTGTCGCGAGTCCGGGTTCCTGCTCTTTCTTCGCCCCGCCCTGCGGGGCCGTCCCCTTCTCTGGCAGAGCACTCTCTCTGGGCAGCTGTAAAGCGCAGAGCTGGACTGAGGTCATTCGACCCAACTCGCCCATTTCACAGGTCAGAAACTCAGATCCAGAGACAGAAGTTGACTTGCGCCAAGTCTCTAAGATAGGTTAAAATAGAGCCCAAGCCGGACCCACGTTTTTTGACTCCCAGTCTCTTGCAGTTTGACCGCGCTGTCTTTATTGAGAAATAAAGCCTTTTCCCGGTTTTTATAACCGCAGCTTCCAATCCTACAGTCGGATCCTCTTAAGCAATGCTCTGGTTGTGTGGGTGCTTCGTTCAAAGATGAGGAGCCCCGTGATAAAGTTGCTGGTCTTTTGCTTCTCAGCATGTTAGCCGGGAAGGGAGGTCTTCTCATGGATAAAATGCTACTTTTTACTGATGTCTGACAGCTCCTGCTTGAGATTGCAAACATCCCGAAAGCAGCGTCTGTCCAGATAAGTTTTGCCACGACTTTGATCTCAGTTCATCTGACTTCCTGTGATTTTGCAGTCTGTCCCTCCCTGTCTCCTCTCCTTTCCTCTCCAGTCAAGTTTCCCTTTGGGAAAACAGATGATGACTTAGAACCTTGGGAATAGTGTGTGTGCGCTCCGTGCCCTGCAATCTCCTGTAATCTGGTGGCATATGGCCCCCATCCTGTGGCTACTATTGAGGGATCCGTGGACTTAGGGCTTGTGCTTGAGGTGATAATAAAACTGCCTTCCCCCAACACATAATTTTTTGAATTTTGTTTTACCTCAATTTCCTGAGAGGAAAAGTCTGTATTTTCAATTATAGCCCTTTTATTACATGTATCTTTTCCTTGGGATCCCCGTAGTCCCCATTTCCCACCAACTAAAGGGGAGAGGGCCTGGCTTTAGACTTTGTACACTCAAGTCTGATCTGTACCTGTGCATCTGCAAGCTTCCGGTGTAAATGGTTAATCTGATTTCTGGTTGGACTTGTTTTCTAAAATGACTTATAGATCCTAAGGGCAATGATTTTAATAACAGTTTGTAATTCCTCTATTAATCAGAAGAAGGATAGCAGCAGACACTTACTTAATGTTATCACATTGGCAAAAGTATCCTTGCTGTTATTTGTAGGACAGATAGACATTTGACCAGCCTTCTTAATTCTGCATCCCTCCAGGTCATTCATTCAACAAATATTTATTAAATATTTCTATGAACCAAGTATTGTGCTAGGTGCTTTATTTTTTTATTTTTTTACTTTTGAGACAGAATCTCACTCTTTTCCAGCTAGAGTTCAGGAGCGTCATGATAGCTCACTGCAACCTCAGACTCCTGAGTTTGAGCAGTCCTCTTGCCTCAGCCTCCCAGTAGTTGGGACTACAGGCGCTTACCACATGCCTGGATGTTCTTTTCTATTTTTAGGCAGGGTCTCACTTTTGATCCAGCTGATCTAAAATCTCAAGTGATTTTCCTGCCTTGGCCTCACAGAGTGCTAGGATTATAGGCATGAGCCACTTGCTTGGCCCTGTGCTAGTGCTTTATAAACATTTCAACACTTTACCAAGTACAGTTGATCCTCCATATCCAAGAATTTCCCACTTATAGAAGATTGAAGATATTCTGGGGACAAAACTACAATAAATAATAACAATACAATAAAAACACAAATAGAAATAATACAGCATGTCTTAGTGTTGGCAATAAGTTCTTAGAACAGACTTTAAGCAAAACAAAGTACCAACTTTTTTCCTCATCAGCATTATGTTATTATTCAAGAACTTGCTATATACATAATTTCTCTTAAAATCCCAATTTCCAAGAACCTGTTGATTCTCAACATTAAATGAAGACTTATTGTATAATATAACAGCTGTTTACATAGCATTTACATTGTATTAGGTTTCATAAGTAATGCAGAGAAATTTAAAGTATACTGAAAGATGTGCACAACTTATAAGCAAATACTATGACATTTTTTATCAGGGACTTGAGCATCCGTGGATTTGGTATGCAGGGGCTTCTGAAACCATCCCTCCCACTCCACTCACTCCGCAATACGGGATGACTGTATAGTTATGGAATCATAAAACATTAGAGCTGAAAGGGACTTTAGCATTTAATCCTGGTCTGCCATTGAATGGGAACACTATAAGATTGAGTCCCAGGAGGGTTCAGTGATTTGTCCAATTTCACAGAACTCCTGAGGGGCAGAACTGAACCCCAAGGAGTTGGTAAATCTAGTCCTTAATGCTGGCATTTTCTGTAGAGCACAGGAATTCAGGAGGTGGTTGAGAAGAATCTGCAAAGTGGAGAATCTGAGAAAGAAGATTTAAGACCAGGAGAGATAAGGTGGGATATAATTCAAGTTTATTACAAATGAGGACTACATCTGGATTTGCATTCTACTGCTATAAAAAGTATTTTAGCAAATAGGAAACCCCATTAGCCATAACTAAGGGAATGAACAGTGGCATAGATAGACCAAAAGTCACCTAGCTTTGTTGTGGGGTGATGTGTTTTGTCCAGTCTTAGATTTGATTTCTACAGTTTTGAAAATTTATGCTTTAAACCAGATCATGATTCCAAACAATAGGAGTCCACCTTAGAGGAGGTAAAAGTTTGAGCTTTTTGGGGTTTTCCCCCGACTTTTCTACACTCCTATTATCTCAGGAGGTTATGGGAATGGCCATTTTTTTAATCCTAGTGCTGAGTGTAAGTTCCAACTGAATTTTTTTTTTCTTTCTCTTTAGGCCTTGTCTGCAGGGTTTCTTTTTGTCTTAGGACTTACAGGATTTGTGGTAGGAGTTAATTGTTTCCTTTGAAAGCCCTTCTAAGATGAGCCAGGGTTGAAGGAGAGTACCATGCTCCAGTTACTGAATTGAAACCACCCCTCCAGTGGAGCAGCCTCCTCCAGTTTCTGCTGGGTTTTGAGCTACCTGTTAAATAAGTCAGTGGAGTTGTCAAGGACAAAGCAGTACTCCCTCGTCACCCCAGAGAAAATCAGACAATTTCTAGTGAAATATTTTAAAGAATTGATGATGAAACTATCATCAAAAGAATCTTTTAGAGCAGTGGTTCTCAACCTTCCTATTGCTGCGACCCTTTAATACAGTTCCTCATGTTGTGGTAACCGCCAACCATAAAATTATTTTTTGTTGCTACTTCATAACTGTAATTTTGCTACTGTTATGAATCTTAATGTAAATGTCTGATATGCAGGGTGTATTTTCATTGTTACAAAAGGGGTCGCGACCCACAGGTTGAGAACTGCTGTTTTAGAGCATCTTTGTGTTCTGATCTGGTCATTACCTAGGCAATATATGGGGTAGAAACTGCAGAGTGGAGAAGGAGGCACTTGCAGGAGAGTCATGAAAGGGCTAAAGACCTGGGAAGAGTGGTTGGGAATCTTGGGGCCAAGAGCAGCAGCTGCAGAGGTTCTCAGGTGGGGAGGGGAGACTCTTGGCTGAGAGGGGACCCTGAGGTCTTCATGGGCCACCATTACCCTTGCTTGTATCTCCTTCCTGTGGTGTACTGCTCTGAATACCTGAGTTGTCTTGGTTACCTTATCCTTGGGTGAGCTAGGGAGTGGAATTGGAGACAAAGCATCTTATGTCAAGCAGAGGGTAGCCAGCTGTCAAGACAGGAGACAGGGAATCTCATGCTGCTAGGTTCAGTATGCTGGCCTGTAACATCAGCCCAGAGGGAATACAAGGAGTACATTGCCAAGACTCAAATACCAACAAAGATGTAAGTGCTATTTTCACAGTACTCACTCCCCCATTGGCCATTCTTTGGTTAAGAGCCATGGTTAGGAGGTAGGTCAGTGGACCAGGACAGGCAGGAGGCCACCTCTGCTACAGTGGCCATGCTTAGAGACATAGTGGGCAACTTTGTCTATGCTCCACCCAAAGGTTTTGTTACATGGACAGTTCTAAAGGTTGCTTTGGCCTAAAGCCTTCCTACCTCTCATCTCCTACTGCAACCCTTTAGCTCTAACTAAGTGTGCTGTTTTTGTTTTGAAACAGAGTGTGACTCTACTGCCAGGGCTAGAGTGCAGTGGCATTATCACAGTTCACTGCAGCCTCAAAATCCTGGGTTCCAGGGATCCTTCTGCCTCCGAAGTAGTTGGACTACAAGCATGCACCACCATACCCAGCTTATATATTTGTTTATTGAGATGGGATCTCACTCTTGCCCAGGGTGGGCTTGAACTCCTGGCCTCAAGCTATCATCTTGGCTCAGCCTCCCAAAGTGCTGGGATTATAGGTGTGAGCTACTGGACCCAGTCTGTTTACATCACCCTAGATTTGCTGTGCACCCATATGGTGTAACATAAATACAATTTCTGCAGACTCAGAACCTTTAGTCCTTACCCCAGTAATGTGGTTGTGACATTGGCACTGAATAGTCTACAAGAAAGTGAAATGACCTTCCTACTTCTTACAGGTGATGATTGTCCTAGCTGGTGACTGTTTCAGTATTAGGGCTTTGCCCTAGTTGGGTAGGGAAAGCTATGACTCTGGCTGGATTCTCATAATGGTGTGCTTTTCTAGGAGCCATGCGGGGCCAGTGGAGCCTGCTGCTGGGCCCAGCCCGCCTCTGCCTGCGCCTGCTTCTGCTTCTGGGCTATAGGCGCCGCTGCCCACCTCTGCTCCGGGGCCTGGTACAGCGCTGGCGCTATGGCAGGGTCTGCCTGCGCTCCCTGCTCTACAACTCCTTTGGGGGCAGTGACACCGTGGTTGATGCTGCCTTTGAGCCTGTCTACTGGCTGGTGGACAACGTGATCCGCTGGTTTGGGGTGGTGAGTGATGCCCAGGGAGCAGGAAAAAGGGTGTTTTGGGGGAGCAGAGGAACTTCTCTCTGTTGGAGCCACGGTAGTCTTTGAAGGCCAACCCCCATCCCCAGGGAAATTCCTGAGTCTGCCTGATGTAGTTGTCTGTCTACCTGACCTTATTGGTGTCAACAGGTGTTTGTGGTGCTGGTGATTGTGCTGACGGGCTCCATTGTGGCCATCGCCTACTTATGTGTCCTGCCTCTCATCCTCCGAACCTACTCAGTGCCACGACTCTGCTGGCATTTCTTCTATAGTCACTGGAATCTAATCCTCATCGTCTTCCATTACTACCAGGCCATCACCACTCCACCTGGGTACCCACCTCAGGTGGGTCCTCATAGGGGAATGGGGGAGGGGGAGAGTTGCAGGCTATGGGAGCTAGTCCCAGGAGTGAGGAAGAGTGCCTTAGTGACTTCTGAAGTACAAAACTGATGCTGCCACAATTGTCATGATGCTCTTCTCCTTTTGTGTAGGGCAGGAATGACATCGCCACAGTCTCCATCTGTAAGAAGTGCATTTACCCCAAGCCAGCCCGAACACACCACTGCAGCATTTGCAATAGGTGGGTGCTGGCTTTGTTCTGTAAACCCCAGGTGTGACCCTTCTATTGTAGCCCTAGGGCAAATCCTAGACATGAAGTTTGCTATTATGTGTATAAAGCATCCATTATGTGTCAGGCAGTGTGCCACCTCTTAATACCTTGTCCTCAGGATTGTCCTGAGTTAGACATTTTTACCACTTGTGGAAACTGGGTTCAGAGAGATGAGTTACCTTGTCTAGTATCATATAGCTAATAAACCACATAGCTGGGTTTGAAGTCAGGCCCAGCTGTCTTCAAAGTCTATGCCCTTTCCACCTCAGCAGGATGCTGGTCCTTGTAGGAAAGGATTGGCACTGACACCTCAAGAATCTTGGCCACCGTAACAGAGCCTGTGTCCCTTCCTCACAGGTGTGTGCTGAAGATGGACCATCACTGCCGTATCCTTTTTTCTCTTCTGATGCCTTCTTTAGCTCCCCAGCACTGTACAGGGTTAGTGCCACAGATAGGCTTCTAGCATTACCCTGCAGAGAACACTGGGCTTATGAGAAGTTAGGAGCAGAGATGTGGGGGTTGGCCATCTACCTGGGGGAGCGGGGAATCAGCCAGTAGCTTTCTTCTGCTTACTGTTGTGCTAAGAGATAGCTGTTGGATGGGAAGAGATAGTTTGGGCTTCTGTGATTGTCTACTGGGTGTGTCTTATGGAACTATGGGTTACCTTCTGCTGTCCCATACAGATATCTGGCTAAGCCCAGCTAGGCTGAAGTACTGGCATATTCATTTTATTAAAGGATTTCCATTTCCATGATTCCCTTAAGGGACTTAAGGGTTCTGAAAAGCTTAGACATTTTCACTCAGCCTCCGGAAACAGTCCCATATTTTCCTACCTTTGGAAAATAGTTCTTGGTGACTGGATGACTGAGGCTTGGGTGATGTCACTGTCAGCCAAGGATGAACTAGAGAGGTCTGCATATCCCCTGAAATTGTGTTTGATCTTGTCCTTAATCATTCCCCCACCAGCGTGGCTGAACAATTGTGTGGGCCACTATAACCATCGGTACTTCTTCTCTTTCTGCTTTTTCATGACCCTGGGCTGTGTCTACTGCAGCTATGGAAGTTGGGACCTTTTCCGAGAGGCTTATGCTGCCATTGAGGTGAGCTCATTGTTAGTAGCAGGGTGGCTCCATAGTGCTAGTGCAGAACTGCGGGGTGTGGAACCTGTCCCTAAGGATGGGGCTGGTAGTTCTCCCATTTTAGAGGCCTGAGAGTATAACCAGCACTGTTTTCCATCCTCTTAGAAAATGAAACAGCTCGACAAGAACAAACTACAGGCGTTTGCCAACCAGGTGGGCTGTCCCCACCCCACTGCCTCCTGCTGCTCAGGCCTAGGGGTGTAGAGTTGCTCAGGCGACTTGGGCCGACCAGTTTAGTTGTACAGGGAGGCTGTCTGTGGTGGGCAGACTAAGCTGGAAGTCTCTGGTGTGTGACAGTTTTTGGCTACCTATCCTACCATCACCTTCTCTTTGGGCTGAGCAGGCACTCTGCCTTGGTGATGGCCTGAGCAGCAAGGAGTCTATGTTAGTCTGTGTAATGGGGCTCCAGGGGACACACATCAGACTGGAGCATTCTGATCCTCCTTTGCTCTTGGTTCATTCACATCTGGACCCTCCCTTCCCCTCAGTGCCTTTCAGGACTCCTTAATCTACCAAGCACATCTTGGGCTCATATGATTGTATTTCTGCCGCCCTTCATAGTCCTTGGTGGAACTCTTTCTCCCCCTCCAGTCAGTGCATTCTGGGTGTGGCCTGATCTCTCTCGGGTAGCCACACAGAGGAGTTCCAGCTGGGAATTGGCGTGGCTTCCCCTGGAGCTCCATTGGTGTTGTCAACCTGAAGACCCAGGGTCAGCTCCTCCTGTGCTTTGCCATCTTGTCCAGACCTGTTCTGCACAGTGTTTGTCCACATGATGCTGTGGCTGGGCCTGGTCCACCCATCTGGCTGCTGCCCTGACTCCTCTGTGGCTTTTACTCCCATTTTCTTTGCCTGGGTTTAGATCACTTCCTGCCTATAGATGCTGGGGGATCTGGTGGCAGTTGCTGGAAACCAATGGAGCAAATGAATCAGGCTTTGCTGTTTTCTTTTTCTAGACATATCACCAGACCCCACCACCTACCTACTCCTTTCAAGAAAGGATGACTCACAAGAGTCTTGTCTACCTCTGGTTCCTCTGCAGGTATTTAACTCCCATTTTTGGTAGGTTTTTTTTTTTTTTTTTTTGAGATAGAATCTTACTCTGTCACCCCAGGTAGAGTGCCATGGCGTCATTGTAGCTCACAACAATTACAGCAATGCCAAATTCTTGGGCTTAAGCAATGTTCCTGCCTCAGCCACCTGAGTAACTGAGACTATAGCCATCTGCCCCAATACCTGCCTAGTTTTTCAATTTTTAGTAGAGATAGGGTCTTGCTCTTGTTTAGGTTGGTCTTGAACTCTTGAGCTCAAGCAATCTACCAGCCCCAGCCTCCCCAGAATGCTAGGATTATAGGTGTGAACCACCATGCTTGGCCTCCATTTTTAATAGTTTTAAGGGAGGGACAGCTTCAGGAAAACCTTTAGGTGCCCACTTACAGGCAGGCAGGACCCTATCCCTAAGTGAACTGCCACTATTCTCCTAGTCTAAGTTAGGTTTGCAAAGAGTCTGCATTTCATTTTCTTGAGCATTCTGGGGTAGGGAACATTAAGAATACTAGCATTGGGCAGCACCTGTGGCTCAGTGGGTAGGGCACTGGCCTCATATACCAAAGGTGGCAGGTTCAAACCCGGGCTCAGCCAAACTGCAACAAAAAAATAGCCGGGTGCTGTGGTGGGTGCCTGTAGTCCCAGCTACTTGGGAGGCTGAGGCAAGTGAATTGCCTAAGCCCAGGAGTTGGAGGTGACTGTGAGCAGTGTGACACCACAGCACTCTACCAAGGGCAATGGAGTGAGACTCTGTCTCTACAAAAAAAAGAATACTAGCATTGCTTGTTATTAAGTACAAGGATACAAGCATCTTTGTTATGTACCAAGGTAAATTAAACTCCTTATTTTATTTCATAGCACCTACCTAAAGGGGTAGAGTGACTTGTTCCATGATACACAGCTAGGAATGGTAGTGCTGGACTTTGAATTTCATGCCAACCTCTAGTGCTTTTACTACTCCCCAGTATCTCTCAAGCACAAGTTTGAGACAGGATCTCATTCAGTCTCCCAGGCTAGAGTATAGGAGCATGATCATAGCCCACTGTAGCCATGAACTTCTGGGCTCAAGTGATCTTCCTGCCTCAGCCTCCTGAGTGGTGGGAACTACAGGGGTGAGCTACCATACCTGGCTGATGCTGTGTATAGGTGTAGTAGAGTAAAAGCTCACTTAGGTAGCTCGGCGCCCATATCTCAATAGTTAGGGCACCAGCCACATGTACTGGGGATGGTGGGTTCGAACCTGGCCTGGGGGCCTGCTAAAAAACAATGACAACAATAACAAAATAGCTGGACATTGTGGTGGGCACCTGTAGTCTCAGCTGCTTGGGAGGCTGAGGCAAGAGAATCACCCAAGAGTTTGAGGCAATTTGAGTTTGCTCTCTTAAGCCCAAGAGTTTGAGGTTGCTGTGAGATGTGACGCCATGGCACTCTACTGAGGGTGACACAGTGAGACTCTCAAAAAAAAAAAAAAAAAAGTTGGGTGGCGCTTGTGGCTCAGTGGTTAGGGCGCTGGCCCCATATACCAAGAGTGGCGGGTTTGAGTACAGCCCTGGCCAAACTGCGACAAAAAATGGCTGGGTGTTGTGGTGGGTGCCTATAGTCCCAGCTACTTGGGAGGCTAAGGCAAGAGAATTGCCTAAGCCCAAGAGCTGGAGGTTGCTGTGATGCTATGTGACTCTACTGTGGGTGATAAAGTGAGACTCTGTCTCTAAAAACAAAAAAAAAACTGGTCCTAAAAAAAAAGAATTTAGGATATATGCAGGGAAATGAAGAATACTTGGATAGAGAGGCTGCTAGCTAGTTGTTGCTTAGCTCAATTTTAGAACTATTTCCTCTTGCCCTCTCTGACCTATACACCTATATTTGCCTCTCTTTTCCTAGTTCCGTGGCACTTGCTCTGGGTGCCCTAACCATCTGGCATGCTGTTCTCATCAGTCGAGGAGAGACTAGCATTGAAAGGCACATTAACAAGAAGGAGAGACGCCGACTGCAAGCCAAGGGCAGAGTGAGTAGGGTTGAGAGCTTGGTATGATTGGGCAGACAGTAAGTGAACCTGTCCTCTTGCAGACAGAGGCCATGGTCAGGGCTAACTAGGGCAAGCATCTTATAAGGCCAGAACTTGCTTACTGAACTTTAGCTTAGTCAGTTTAGTCTCAAAAATTAGAAGGGGATTAAGTAGAAGAGGTTTGTAGAAATGTATGTTTTTCTTGGTTATAGGTATTTAGGAATCCTTACAACTACGGCTGCTTGGACAACTGGAAGGTATTCCTGGGTGTGGACACAGGAAGGTAAAGATACATGGATCGTGTTGCCCATCTCTGTGGCAAAGATTATGGTTTGTTTGTTTTTTATTTGTAGAGATAGTCTCATTTTATCACTCTTGGTAGAGTGCTGTGGCCTCACATAGCTCACAGCAATCTCTAACTCCTGGGCTTAGGTGATACTCTTGCCTCAGCCTCCTGAGTAACTGGGACTATAGGTACCTCCTGCCACAACGCCTGGCTATTTTTATTTTTTTTGGCTGCAGCTGGGTTTGAACCCGCCGCCTCCAGCATATGGGGCTGGCGTCCTACTCCTTTGAGCCACAAGTGCCACCCCTTGCCTGGCTATTTTTGTTGTTGCAGTTTGGCCAGGGGTGGGTTTGAACCTGCCATCCTTGGTATATGGGGATGGCGCCCTACCCACTGAGCCACAGGCGTTGCCAAAGATGATGTTCTGTTCTTATAAAGACTTGAAATGTGGCTAGGGTGACTGAGGAGTTTTTAATTTGCTTTCATTTTCACTAATTAAAATAGCCACATGTGGCTACTGTCTTAGTATACTTCTAGACTCTAGGAGTACAGATCATTGCTCTCTGGAGCCAAAAAGGCTTGAGATCAAAACTATGTGGTTTTAAGTAGACGAAACTTCAAGATGACTACAGTAGAATCCTAAGGAAGCTATTCTTAGGAAAGGACCTCTAGTTGTAGGATATAGTGGCCATTAGTCACCTCTCACTTGTATGACAGTATCTGGAGTTCAAGCCAACAGTTTGTGAGGTACTTACAATAAAATGTAAGTACCATCTCTCACTCTTTTTTCCCATCCTCACCACACTCCTGCCACTCATTGTGCTAGCAGTGGTCCCTTAGAAATTTAGCTCAAAGTCTCTAATGGCCTTCGGTGCAGCGTAGAGTACATTTATTAGACAAAATAGAGGAAATCAGAATTTTTGTTACCTTTGTGATTGATGCCAAGGTAGCTTCAGTATACCTTGATAAATGCTTGCTGAGGAATTAAGGTCAGGAAGGACCAAGAATTTTTGGAACTCAGATGTTTCTGTCTTCTCTTCTAGGCATTGGCTTACCCGGGTGCTGTTACCTTCTAGCCATCTGCCCCATGGGAATGGAATGAGCTGGGAGCCCCCTCCCTGGGTGACTGCTCACTCAGCTTCTGTGATGGCAGTGTGAGCTGGACTGTGTCAGCTGCAACTTGAGCATTCATTCTGCCTCCTACGTTGTCTCAAGGGCCTCCAAGGGCAGCTTTTCTTGGAATGAGTGATCAAAAGAGCCAGTGGGCCTGCCTCAGAGTACCATACAGGGACAACTCAAGGACCAATCTTTTGACCACTGCAGAAGACACAATGTGAAGAAATCCTAGGACTGGCATCCCTTTACTCAGGCAAACAGAAGTTCCAGCCCCAGATGAGGGTCATGTGGCTAGCTGCCTTGCCCAGTGCTGACCCTGGCACCTCTTCAACTTGCTATCTGAGAAAACACCTGACTGGTACAGTTGGGATTCTAGCTTCTCAACAGGGCAAAGTTACCAAGCCTGCTGCCAAGGTCACTGCCACTTCTCATATGCTGCTGAGGGGAGCAAAAATAAAGGTATATGATTTTTAAAGATATGTAGCTCTTTACTCTTTTCTTCACTGTAGACGGGACAGGAGAGAAGCCAAGGTCATGGCCTAGTGTGTAGATGTTCTGGTCATGCCTCCTGTTGGAAGAGTTAGATGCAGAGAAGAATTCTTGGCTAATCCCTATCATTACGTTCCTCTAGCTTAGGCCAGTGATACCTCTGGTTATGTGCTGCAGAGGCATATGTGGGGTTAAGGGAAATATTTGATAGCCCCATTACCAAAAGAAATCTTTATTTTTCAGTAGGTACACACATGTGCCATCCCTGACTCTCAGGGCCAAACTCATCTGCATTCAGCCCTCAGCAGCATATTTTCCTTTCTCTCACATACAAATGGAAGAGCCCCCACGACCCTAAATCTCTCTTCAAACATAAGTAGTCTCATAATCCATGAGAAATCAGAACTCCCATATTTCTCATACAGCCACACGACAGAGGCCCAGCACTTGTGCTGTCTGTGGGAAAGGCAGTCAGAAGCCAATAGTCTCCCTGCCATGGGCAAAATGGCTCGATATAATTCCAGGTAAGATTGTCTGTTAGAACAGTCAAAGCCAGGACCAAGGGAACTCAGCTACCAGGGCTCCCCAGCAGAAACCTGTAGCAAAAAATGTTGGTAACATTAGTGATGAGGTTTATCTCAGCCCCATCTTTCCCCATGACATAAAAACTCACCACTCTCCCCTGGCTGACACTGCTTCCTTGCGCACCAGTCTCTTCTTGTCATCTAGGGGTTTGGCTAAGGCCCGGATCACCTGTGGTTTGTACGGGAGCAGCTGTGGAATCAGAGGAGATTACCTTAGCCTTGCTCATCCAAAGCAACCAAAAGTGCCACTTCTCTGACTGTACAACTAATACTCCGGAGAAAGCAAAATGTGTCCTATTTTTTAGTGATTCTAGGGGATACTAAATGGCGGCACTTGTGGCTCAAAGGAGTAGGGCACCAGCCCCATTTGCCCAAGGTGGAGTGTCCAAACCCAGCCCTGGCCAAAAACTGCAAAAAAAAAAAAAAAAACAAGAACTAGGGGATACTAAGTGGCAGATGGCCACTCTATTACAAGGTAGTCAGGAATTACTGGGTCCATTCTAGGCCTAAGGAAAAAATCCTTACCTATCTGTAGTTCATATCTCAAAAAAATCCTTACCTATCTGTAGTTCATATCTCAATCCCACAGCAGGATAGTTAACTTCCCTTGACTAAGGCAGAAAGGTACTTACCTAGCTCATCTAAGATGTTCCCCGACTTACCACAGGGGTGGGCAGGCGAGTGAGAGCATGCATACACTGCAGTGCAGCAATCCGGACAGCCTGGAATACAACCACAAGGAGGTCAGGGGAGACCCAAGGAGATGGTGCCAAAGAGTTGCTGGGCTCAACGTACCATGGAAGGGCTAGAGCTGAGGTTCAGAAACTTGGTGACGAGGGTGTCAACATGAAGACTCATGACTTGGGGTGCTTCCAGTAGAAGAGGCTGAAGGCAGCTGAGGGTGGAGAGCTGTACCACACAATCAGGGCAGGATAGGGCCTCCAGCAGCAAGGAAAGCAGCTAAGAGGCAATGGGAAAGGGAGGGGGACAACCACAATATGATTCTGGCTTTCTTCCTCCCCATTCTAGTCCCTCTTGGGGAAGAATAGCTTTGTCCCTAGTGGGGCTCTGACTGGAACTTACCGTGGGCAGCTCTGGCAAGAGCACAGGCTTGGGCAGCCTGTTAAGTACATGAGAGAGACCCTTTAGGTAGTTTGGCTTCACATCTGTAAAACATGGAAAAGCTTAGGGGAGAAAGTAGGCTTAGACAGCCTATGAATTCAACTCCAACCTCTGATGAGGCTGGAACATCAGCCTATATAAAGTGAGAGGGGGAAAGCCCCTCAAGCTCAGAATAGCACATGTCCCATCAAAGTAAAAAGTGGGACGATTAGGGAAGAGTATACTTTAGCTCTGAAAAAGCATGCAAGTTCTATCTTATTTTAGGCAATGTGGCTAAGCAAAGGAGAGGTCTATATATTTGGGGCCTTTCTTTTGGACTCTCCTCACCTTGAGGAGCAGCATGGAAGCCCTGGACCAAAGCAGGTACGTTATCTGTGAAGAACCGTTGGCGGAACATGATCCGCACTTCAGCATGGCCAGCACGAGTCAACACATCAGTACAGTCAGACATGAGCAGACAGAACCCATCAGCAGCTGCTGGGCCTAGTTCTGGATCACTCAGGAGGCCCATGAGCTGGATAAAATGAGAACCTTTGAGGTACATCAGGGGGAGAAGCAGGATCAACAGAAAATGTTACTGTTTAGGTTCTAGGTTCTCCCATCTCCAGAAGGACTTACCTGGGCTGTAAGGCAGGAGCTGAGAGGATGGTATCTAAGCACTAAGGCCTTTGTTACCTGTAATTGGAGAGAGAGAAAGAGAGAGTGCAAGCAGTCAGGGCATGACACTCAAACCCGAGAACCGAGAGATGCAAATCGTTATCGTTCAGGGTCAAATAGGGACACTGTTTAACCAGGCATAACTCTCTAACTCAGCGGTTCTCAACCTTGGGTCACAACCCCTTTGGACTGTATTAAAGGCTTGCAGCATTAGGAAGGTTGAGAACCACTGCTCTAACCAGAATCCATTCTGACTCCTGACTTCTTACCCAGAGAAGCAATGTGAAGGCTTGACTACGGTAAGGCCCAGAGCCCAGGCCAGCTTCCACCTTGTCCACAGCCAGCTGTAGGAATTCATCAAGCTGCTGTCCTAAAAAGGAGGGAAGAAATCCTAATACAAAGCACACTTTTTTTTTTACTGTTGCTCTAATAGAAAGACTCTCTCTCTTTTTTTTTGAGACAGAGTCTCAGAAAAAAAGAGTGCTGTGGTGTCACAGCTCACAGCAATCTCAAACTCTTGGGCTTAAGCGATTCTCTTGCCTCAGCCTCCCAAGTAGCTGAGACTACAGGTGCCTGCCACAACACCCGGCTATTTTTTGGTTGTAGTTGTCGTTGTTTGGCAGGCCCGGGCTGGATTCGAACCCACCAGCTCTGGTGTATGTGGTTGGCACCCTAGTTGCTGAGCTATAGGTGCAGAGCCAGAAAGAATCTCTTGGCAATTAAATTACAGTCTAATAAAATCATTAATAGAAATCATAACTATATTTCCATATGAAAAAAATCACTTATGTACATTTTTTGAAATCTATACTGAGTCATTAAGCTATTGAACACATTTTTTCTTTAACAACAGAGGAGGTAAACAATTTAAATGCAGAGCTCCCTGAGGGCTATTAGAAAGGGACAATGTCATTTTGTCCACATGAGACACCAGCAGGTATGCCTAGTATTCTCAAAAGGCAGGGTGCTGCCCTATGAAAAGAGAGGGTTGTCTGCTTCCCATAAAAAATTGGCCGTATCAGCCCCACAGTAGGGAGTAGGACTGTGGAACCTATGTGCAATATTCTCCTAATGCTCTCTTCTCTCCTTAGGTACAGTAATGCTTTGCCCAACTCTGAACTAGACATGTTTCCCAGGACAAAGCTAAAGTTCTATTATGTTATTAATAAGCTCCTTTTAAAAAGAGAATGGGTACTGAGCTTGATTTCATCAGTAGTTGATCCTCGGAGGCCCTGACCCAGTCTTCCCCAGTACCTGCAGGGTGCTTGTTGAGGAGTCCTGCAAAGCACTTGGCAGCAGCGCTGGAGGAGAAGGAACAGCCATGGCAGCAGCTCAGCTCCAAAAGTTCCCGCATGAGTTGATGCAGCTGAGGGATTTCTACCTGCAGAATAAGAGGCCATGAGTTGGACCCAGAGAACACTTCAACTCTAAGACATACCTGGTACCAAATAGCAGCAGGGGCCAGGATAGATTAGAACTAACTTCTCCAATGAGAGAAGTAAAAGATCAGCTGAGCCTTGGCAAATTTCAGCCCAGAGGTCACCTGGGATTCACCCCTTTTCTGCCCCTGTCAGGGTTAAACAAGGCTACTCCTCAAATGTGCTCACTTACATTTCGAGGCAAGGAGCAAACAAAGGCCATAAGCAGTGCAACCAGCCGCCTCTGCCCCGAGGGGCCATCCTATAAAGGAAAAAGAGCACTCTCAAGTCTGCCCTATCAGCAACAGGCTTGTCTGCCCCTTTACTTATCCATATTAGTCCTAAAAAAAAATACTCTTGAAAGACATAAGTTCCAAGATTCTCCCCTCTCTGATTCAGCACACTGTCACCTGGAATGGCTGGAATCTGCTTGGGAAGCTGTTTTCAGGCAGAAAGGAGACGTTGCCATCCAAGAAGAGGGGCACAATGCGGGCGACACTTTGGGCAGCTAACCTGGGGGCAGAGTAATAGGTATCATCAAGGAGCTAGATTTCTAAAGCAGTCCTCCCTGCCACAGCAGTGCTTTTCACTCTGGGGTGCACATGAGGGTTACCAAGTTAATGGGACAGGCTGATTATTCATTTAATAAGCATTAACTGGATAGGTGCCAGGAACCAGACATATTAAATCAATCTCTCTTATAGGCTACAATCTAGTGAGAAAACACTGTGTGTGTGTTTTGAGACAATCTCACTTTATTGTCTAGGCTAAAGTGCAGTGATGTCATGATAGCTCACTGCAACCTCAAATTCCTGGGCTCAAGTGATCCTCCTGCCTCAGCCTCCTGAGTAGCTGAGACTACAGGTGCATGCCACCATACCTGGGTAATTTTCTATTTTTAGTAGAGATTGGGTCCCATTCTTGCTCAGGTTGGGTCAATGTACATTTTTAAAATGCGCCACAGGTCACTGTTATGCACATCTGTAGTTAAGAACCACTGGCCCATGGCCTACCCATCCCCATAATCCAAAGTGCCAAGAATCCCTTCCTTCTGCTTTCTCAGCAAAACTTAACAATTAACTGCCTCCACATGTAAATGTGGGTAAAAGGACAGCTGACAAGTCAGCTAGCTATTGCAAGGAATCCTATCCTTCTCCTTGGGTTGAAGCCACATCAGTGTTTATACTCACTCAGGGCTTAGGTGAGTGGTGGCAGTACCAATGACAGACACCATGGCAGCCAAGACCTCATCCTCCAACAGCACTTTCCTCAGAACCAAGGGTTCCTTCTCTGTTAAACCAAAGCAAAACACACACACAGAGAGAATCACAAAGCCATGACTGTGGTTGAGCGGTCCAAATGAGTAGGTTCTGTCGTCATGATTCTGGGGCTGACTCTAGCCACAGCAGCAGCAGTTTTTAATCTATCCTCTGGTAAGCTGTAGTCTTGAGAAGCAGCCAGACACTAGAAAAACAGGAGTCTAAGCTGGGGACACACAGAGCTCTTGCAATGATGGTCTTTAAAAAAATTTTAAAATAACATGGATTTGTCTTCATGGACTCTTATTTATAGCAACTATCACATACTGAGCACTTGTTCTGTGGCAGGCATTCCATACTTTATTTAATTATTACCAATTATGCTGAGATGCAGATGTTACTATTTATCCCCATCTAACAAGTGAGGAAACTGAGGCTTAGAAAGGCTGAATATCCCAAATATCTTCACCTAAGTTACCAAATGGTAGAGTTGAGGATGAAACCCAACCAGGCCAGAGTCCAATTCTAACTAAACTAATTACATAACAATCAAAGAGAAAAAAGGGGTATGTATCTTCTTGAATGCTGTTAATACTAGTGGATTTTGTTTCCTTCCATTGGTCAGGTTGGCACTGTACTACCAAGTACAATCTCACCCAGGGGATTAAAGATTCAAATTAGGCCTCTGATAGTATAAGATAGCAATATCCACAGGGTGGCAGTGTAGGTCAACACTAAGGGGAGGCAGAATTCCTAGAAGCTGGGAAGGGGGAAAGGTGGAAAGTTACCTGGCATGGAAGCCTGCACAGCCAAGGCAAGCAGACAAGGTATGGCTGTCTGGTGGAAATACCAGCAACTTTCCAGGTCCTGCTGACATTTTTCTGCCACCTGTTGGAGACTTTGACAAACAGCAATAACTTCACTGGACTGTGCAACCATATTCCCTGTTGGTGAGAAAGTATTCTCCATAAGGTTTTCATAAAACCACTTCCAGATTATTTCCAATATAGCAGATGGGAAATATAATCAAAGATAAATGACTGAAAAGACTGAGAATGTCTTTATTAAAGAGCTGAATCATTTTATTCTCTTGGTGGTTTTTCATCTGTTCAGGCTTCATAGTTGAGACCTGCTGTGTGCTGGGCTCAGCAACAGAAGAATTCAGATATCTCTCCTTTATTTTCATAACAACCCTAGAAGTATCATTTCTCACACTTTATAGAGGAAGACACAGAGGTACAATAAAATGCTCGTGTTTTGCCAGGGTCACAGTAAGTGCAAAGTCAGGAAACAAGCCCAAGTCACCCTCCCAGCCTAGTGTTCTTTCTACTATCGAAGAGCTGCTAGACCAACCACGGCAAACCTGGATCTACCCAGGAGAGTGGGCAGTCCTAAGTAGGGAGCTGGGGTTAGTGAGGACCCATAGTGATCATGCATAGTTTCCCAGTCACAGTAGCTGCTGTCATCACTTTTGCCTTAGGGCAGTGCTTCTCAAACTCAAAGGTGCCTATGGATTACCTGGGGACCATGTTAAAATACCAAGTGTTATCACTGAGAAATTAAGACTCTATTTCTTTTTTTTTGAGACAGAGTTTCACTATGTCACCCTTGATAGAGTGCTGTGGCATCACAGTTCACAGCAACCTCAAACTCTTGGGCTTAAGTGATACTCTTGCCTCAGCCTCCCAAGTACCTGGACTACAGGCGCCTGCACAACACCCGGCTATTTTTTAATTTTATTTATTTACTTATTTTTTATAGAAACAGAGTCTCACTTTGTTGCCCTCAGTAGAGTGCTGGCATCACAGCTCACAGCAACCTCCAGCTCTTGAACTTAGGTGATTCTCTTGCCTTAGCCTCCCAAGTAGCTGGGACCACAGGCGCCTGCCACAATGCCCAGCTATTTTTTATTGCAGTTTAGCTGGGGTCAGGTTTGAACCTGCCACCCTCAGTATATGGGGCTGGCGCCCTACTCACTGAGCCACAGGCACCGCCCAACACCTAGCTATTTTTGTTGTTGTTGTAGTAGTTGTCATTGTTGTTTGGCAGGCTTGGGCTGGGTTCAAACCTGCCAGCCCTGGTGTATGTGGCTGGTGCCTTAGCCGCTGAGCTACAGACACCGAGCCTGAGTCTCTGTACTTCTAACAAGTTCCAAGATGGTGCTGATGCTGCTTGACTGACAGATCATATTTTGAGCACCATGGCCTTAGTGTGGTGTTTCTCAATTCTTATCTCATGTGAAAACCACCTGAGCACTCTAACAATTACTGTTGCATAAGTCCTGTCCCTCCTCAGAGCCAGATTCAGCTGGACCCAGGTATCAGTACTTTTTGAAAAGTTTGCTACATCACTCTTAATCTACTCTAACTGTATAGCTAGTTAAACCATTGCCACAGAAGTTTCAACTCCAAACTTGACTACATGTCCCCATTCAGCCGGGCTCCATGGATATTATTCCTGGTAGTTACCTTTGTTCACCTGCCAGAGATGCTGCAGCAGCAGAGGCAATGTCTCCTTAACAAGGCTGGGATGTGTTGATACAGCTGACAAGGCTTGCATACAGCGCAGATGCCGGGAGCCCTTGGTGGGCCCATTCCCTCTAGTCAAATCTGAATCCTCTGGAAGCAACCCAGGAGACAAGGTTTCACTGTGATGGCAAGCATGAGGGCTCCAATGCCTTGCTGGGAAGGCGTAGGCCACACAAGATTAAAGACACATACCTATGCGTAGCTCCTCAGCAAGCTTGGGTACTAGGTGGCTGCTGAAGGCCACAGGGTAGAGAGTAGCCAAGGCTCCTGCTGCTTCCAGTGCTGCCATCCTGCTGGGGGCACAGAGCAGAAGTGTTTTGGCTGAGCCTTGGCCTACCACTCTCCTGGCTAGGTCTGACAATAGGTAGATTCTGGAGTATAGGCTCCCGAGGCTTTCTTGCTAAAAGAGCAAGACTCAAGTATCTACACCACTGAGTTGTACAGGGCTTCTGAAACCCCCCCTTGCCCCACAAAAGAGGCAATCCCACATCTTTCCAAATGGTTAGCAGCCAGAGCCTAACACACAGCCACCTCCCTAAGAAGAGCCAATGGTCAGAAGCATAGAGCCCTGGTCCTTGCTTGGTCTGTTGCTACCAGTACAGAGGCAGGGAACTGCTTGCTCTCTGTCTCACTGCTTTGATTCTCACCAACTCTGGGAATCCTCCTCCACAAAGCTCAGTCTGTATAGGTGACCCACAGCCAGCTCCAAGTCTCCAGAAGATAGGAGATCTGTAGTTAAAAGGGAATATTAACCTCATCTTTCTTCCCTGCAACTATCCTTCCCAAAATCCTGTTAGGAACCCCAACCATCAGATTTGCAATAAGACTGCTCTTAAGATAGAAAATTGCAAGGGAAGTTCTCTCTTTCCCTTAAGATGTACCTGGTTGTGTACCCAAAACTGTGAGTGTACGGATGCCAACAAGCTGAAGTTGGGTACTGGGGTCTATGAGGGCCATGAATACCAGTGAGCACAGCTGGTCCTTGAAGCCACTCAGAGGCCTTTGATCTAGGGAGAGAGGGGCCAGGTTAGAAGGAAGCCCTTACATTCAAAAACCCTGTTATGATACAAGTTATGTTATACAACGCAGTTATGATACAAGAACAATGTGGGGAAGATTTAAAGAGCTTAATCCAGGCATCCTCAAACTGTGGCCCGCCAAGGACATTTATCTGGCCCATCAGGTGTTTTTGCTGCTGCTGCCTGTCCTGCTTAGCAGCTAACTCGTCCTGAGGCCTACAGTCCAGCCCTGTAATAGTCTGAGGGACAGTGAACTGGCCCACTGTTTAGAAAGTATGAGGGCTCGGTGCCTATAGCTCAACTGGCTAAGGTGCCAGCCACATACATCTAAGGTGGCGGGTTCAAATCCCCAGCCCGGACCCGCCAAACAACAATGACGGCTGCAACCAAAAAATAGCCGGGCGTT
>CAUYTI010065935.1:0-30377 GCA_963575145.1 Galago senegalensis
TGGTCCCAGCTACTTGGGAGGCGGAGGCAAGAGACTCGCTTGAGCCCAGGAGTTGGAGGTTGCTGTGAGCTGTAATGCCATGGCACTCTACCCAGGGGGACAGCTTGAGGCTCTGTCTCAAAAAAAAAAAAAAAAAACAACTTATTTTTCCTTTAAAATTTTTAAATTATTATCACTATGATAATAATGGTCCAGTTTTTAGGTCATTATGTTGCATTAGGATTTTTTTGTTTATTTTATGGTTTAATACCTTGACCATACATTAAATATATTATTTTGGACAAGTAAGCTATTTTGTTGAAAAATTATCTAAGATAGGGCAGCGCCTGTGGCTCTTAAAGGAATAGAGCACCAGCCCCATATACTGGAGATGGTGGGTTCAAACCCAGCCCTGGCCAAAAAAAAAAAAAAACTGCAAGAAATAAAATTATCTAGGCTATATCCTCCTAAAGTATGCACTGCATTATGTAAATATAAGAATGAATAACACTCGAGGTAATTAACAGACAGCACCCTCCAATGAAACACAATTAATGGGTTTAGCTTTTTTTTTCTTTTTTGAGACAGAGCCTCAAGCTATCCCCCTGGATAGAGTGCCTTGGCATCACACTCACAGCAACCTCCAACTCCTGGGCTCAAGCTAGTCTCCTGCCTCAGCCTCCCAAGTAGCTGAGACCACAAGCACCCGCCACAACACCTGGCCATTTTTTGGTTGCAGCTGTCATTGTTGTTTGGCTGACCGGGCTGGGGATTCGAACCCACCACCTTAGGTGTATGTGGCTGGCGCCTTAGCCGCTTGAGCCACAGGCGCCGAGCTGGGTTTAGCTTTTAAAATCATTTTGTTTCCCTAGTTTTTTTGGTGCAAATTGTTCACTTTAAAGCTTATTCAAAAGTTAAGATTTCTTCAAAAGGGAAAATCAAAAATATTAGCTCAAGGGTTTTTAATTACTATAAAAATATAACTAATTAATTCTGAAATATGACAAAAAATACTCATCAAATAAATGTGTAACAGCCAATATGAATTTTAAGTATATGCTCAGGTTAACAACAAAAACGAACCAAGATTTTTTTAGGAATTTGATTATTTCCCAAAGAAGCAAAATAGTCTTTACCCAAAACATAGAGCTTCGTTGAGATGTCACATTCTTGTCCTTGTTGGTGGTACTGACTTTAATCACCAGAATGTAAACATTAATAAGAACAAGTCATTGTGTTTACTGTTCTGTCTTCAGCACCCAGGACAATGCCAAGCAAATGTTCCAGAACGAATAATCTATCACATCTGGGGATAATGCACCATAATCTTTTCACTGCTTACGGCACCTAAATAGTTGGCCTCCAAAAATATACTGTGTTACATTTCAAACCTCAAGGTAAAAAAAAAAAATCTGAAATAGTCCTCTTTTTTATTTACAAAATTAACATTTATGTAGGTGGAAAAATAATTACACTTTTCATGGTCCCTGTTCAATCCTATTTCCATCTTTGTTCTTTTAAAAGTTAAGCATTAGAGCTTACAGAAACACAAACCAGAAAGATGTGAAGTTGATTTGTTCATTCCTGCCATGGATCAAACATAGTCTGATCGTCTTTAAGGAAAAGAAATTAAGTTACAAGGTGCTGAGGCAGTGGTGAATTGTGGGAAGAGTGGAGAAGGACAAAGAGGCAGGAGATTTTTAATCATAGGCTTTAATTTAAATCAGAAATTTCTGCTGAGAATTCCTTTGATAATTGCTTTTAATTTCTCTATCATTTGTCTTTTATGTTTTTAGCTATGTTCATTATGAAGGAGATTTTAAATTTAAAATAATTGTGCATACTGAATTCTCTATCGCCTCAATTTTCATTTCATTACATTCCTTTAATATTATAATGAACACTGTATTCTGATGCATCCAGCTATTAAGGAACATTTAACTAGTCAAATACAACTTTGGAAACCTTAGATTCTATTATTGTGGTATTCTATTTTAAAGCATTCTTATAGCTTTTATTGTTTTTATCATACTTGTTTTCAGATCTAATTAATTCTGCAAGCACAATAGCTTGTTAAAATGCATTGAGACAGTAAACAGTGGAGATGTATTCTGTATATATATATATACACACATATGTATATATATAATTTATATATACACACAAATGCTTTGATTATTTTAAGTGAAGTGATTGGATGTTAATTGCTTAAAATGGGAAAATTCATTCAAAACAGTTAAATCTGCTGTGTGCATAAAAAACTACAGTATCAAAATAAAAATGTTAGAAACTCCATATGATGCTACTCCTCTCCTAAAAATAGTCAACAATTTCATTTTGTACCCAAAAGGGTTGTAGTCCAATTTCTAATCTCAAAAAATCACACCTTATTTCTAGACACTTAATTGATGTTGGCTGTCTACTATATTGGGATGTACCTTCAGCCTAAATTATAGATGACTTATACAAGCTAGACATAATTATCTAGGTTGATCCATCAGTTCTTTTGTTTAAAAATCACCAGGTATTAGCTGGGCTTGGTGGTCCATGCTTATAATCCCAGCAACTAGGGAAGCTAACGCAAGAGGATCCCTTGAGCTCAGGATTTTGAGGCTATAGTGAGCTCTGATTATGCCACTGTACTCCAGCCTAGCTGGTATATTTGGTAATGAAAGTCAGAGAGAGAGAGAGAGAGAGAGAAATAACAAGCACCAGGTATCAAGGTTCCTTTTTTCTTGTTCTTTCTACCATCCATAAAGAGTCACCCCTTCCCTTTAAAAGTATAACTGGAAGTTGTACACAGCAGAAATCATAGTCCCACAGACAGACATTGGCCATATGGCGGCACCTGGCTGAAAGGGAGGCAAGTTATCTGTCTTTATTCAGAGTCATCAAGGGGCACCTAAAAATTATATGAATAAAGAGCAGTCTCTATCAAAATAAATGAACACAATACAAGCTCACAAATTTGTGAAATTGCTTTCTATTTAAATATTGTACTTCACAGCTGTATAGTTAAAGGTTTAGAACCTTCATAAGCATATTAAGTGACCATAACACAATTTGAAAAGGAAAGTAATAAATAGAGAACATCTGATTTTTTTTCAATATGGCTTTGAATTATTTTACAAAGTAATATGAGTTCAATGAAATCAAAATCTGATATATGTGCTACACACGAAACTTTATTCTTAAGACACAGTGATACGGTGCCATTTATGTACATTCTTCTCTGTGTCCAACATTGATGATCCTTCAACGTCCTTTCTTCCCTTTTGCTCTCCTCTTTCCTAAATAAATCCAGTTTAATGCACTTATTCACATGGAAGTCCAGTCTCATTCATTCTCTCTCTCTCCCCCCTTTCTCTTTCTCTTTCTCTTTCTCTCTCTCTCTCTCTCTATATATATATATATATACACACACACACACATAAATACTTATATATGTATGCATGTATGTATATATAGTCTTCACACATATAAACACACACACAGCGGAAACAAACAAGATATTTTACAGCAGTCATCTCACAATTATAAAGGAAACAAGCCTTTGTGTAAAACTGTTTCTGCAGGTAGCAGAGTAGGGGGGCTAAAGGAACTTGTATTCTTTGAGAAGTGTTGAACTGCTGAATCAACCCACCTTTATGCCATCCCTAGAAGATAATACATTTCCTTATTTTTAAGTTGGCTTGAGTCAATTTTTTAATCACTTGGTTCAAAAAGCATTCTGGCATGTACATAGTTCAAATAACTTTTTTTTATTACTTACAAGAGCACTGGGCAATATAACTTCTAGAATAAGCTATTTATAACTCTGAACAGTAAAATTCTCATAAAAAAATATCCAATTTACATGAAAGTCTCATATACACTCTGAAAGTGTTTGGCTAGGTCAAAAACAATACAAGTAAAGTTTTAGATTAATCAAATCAAAACATTTTAATTTTTAAAACATTTCCTTCAATAAGAATCACCAAATCTTTTGTAATTTTTCATCTAATTGTTCATCAGTGTAGACCTCTGGAGTTCAACTGAGCACAAAAATCAGTGGTAGGGGTTTGTTTGTCCAGCACTATAAAACTGTTTTCTTGCTAAGATGTGTTTATTAATTTATTAATATACATTGTTAAGGGTTTTTCGGTGTTTTTTTTTTCTTTTCTTTTTTTCTTTTGCATCAGCCTTATCTTTTCCATAAGAAGAATCCCGGAATCCTGAAAGCATATCTATTTTCTCCAGGCCAGAAGTGCTGCATTATTCAAATGTGACTTCAAATATTCTCACTTTGCAATAAAAATTGCCTTTAAAAGGTCTTAGCATAGTTAGAGTCTTTTGCAAACAAGCAGTTATTTCCCTGACTGAATGAAAGAGCTATTATACCCTATTTGACTGGCTTTTTTCCTCAAATTTCTTTTTTTTAATTCCATTATTATTCTTGATTTATTTACAGTGTATTACATTTTATGTCACAAGACACATTATTATAATTGTCAGTCTTAAGTTTTTGAAAATAGGGAAAGGGATAGATGTTTAAGACCTCTGAATAAGAAGTGAAGTAATATTAATGTGTGATCCCATGTCAATTGCTTGAGTAAGAAAGATGATTCAATCATGTCTAAATGGAACATATTCTGGGCTAAGATAATGCTAACAGACCTAAATAAGGTCTCCCAAAAAAGAAATATATTGGCTACTTAAAATTTTGAAAAGTACAAAGCATCTCTCAGCTCATGGCAACTCACCAGAAATCAGTCCCTTACATATTAAATGTGAAATAAAATGCAATGATACATCCTATACAAATATTAGCAAATCATACAGACAAAGTGCAGTCTTAGATTAAAACAAAGGGTTTATGTTACAGCTTTTGGTTTCAAAAAGCACAGAGAAATAGAAATTATAGATGTTGATAGATGAGAAAATGACATATTTTGTTTAAACACACTAATTTTTTCATGATTAATCTTGAAAATAAATAAGGACATTAATATTTCATATTACTTGTAGTGCTTCTCAAAATCATCACAATGAGATACCAATAACATACAGTCGATTAAGAGCATAAGAAGGAACACAGGGGGTTCAACTTTTTGCTCTAACACTGACTTTGTGCCTTTAGACAGATTAATGAACTTCTCTAGGCCTCAATTTCCTACCTGCAAGGTGGGGCTAATAGTCATAGTAGACAGTTCATAGGACTGTTAAATACAGGTATTTAGCACACTGGATGTGCTCCAAAAACTTAGAACTACTATTATTAACAGCTTCGTATGCATAAAAATTGTCAATTCACTCTCTATGCATAAAATTAAATAAAAGCATACTTTTATGGTTTTCTATTTCAACTTTTAAGAGTCATTCAAATAAATATACAACAATGCATAATTCTTTTACATTGACTTTTTTTTTTTTTTTAGAGACAGAGTCTCACTTTGTTGCCCACAGTAGAGTGCTGTGGCATCACAGCTCACAGCAACCTCCAGCTCTTGGGCTTAGGCGATTCTCTTGCCTCAGCCTCCTGAGTAGTTGGGACTACAGGAACCCACCACAATGCTTTGCTATTTTGTTGTTGTTGTTGCAGTTTGGCCGAGGCAGGGTTTGAATCCGCCACTCTCAGTATATGGGGCCAGTACCCTACTCACTGAGCTACCCATAGGTGCTGCCCTACATTGACTTTTTTAGAGCAAAATTCAAATGTGTAGTATATTTTCTCACCATCTAAATGTTTATTTTCCAATTATATATTTTTATAATAACCAATACTCTAGTAATATTCCCAAAGTATAAATTAAGTTCAACTAGCTAATTTAATGCATTCATTTTATTTATCAAGAAGAAAGATAATAATGGTTGTTTTTTTAACCAGCATATGGGATATTTTATTTTCATTTAGTTCAGTTTTTTTAGACAATTATTTCTCTTTGATCTACATAAGTAAGGAATGCATTGCATTTGTGGCTTAATCACATTAATTCTGCTCCCCCCAATCATGAGTGTGGAGATGCCACAGTATTTCCATGCAACATAATTACTATGCATTTGGAAGTCAATTATTTTTCATAACCATCAAACATTTACTGCACACCAGTCAGATGCAAGACATTTCTTGGGCTACAGGCAAATAACCCAGTGAATTTTAGAACTGGGAGAATCTCAGAACGTGTTGGACAACTCCCTCCTTCCACAGGTAAAGAAATCAATGCCTACAAAATGACTTACGAGCAAAGAGAAGCCACAATCACTGGCGTCAGTCAGGCAGGGAGCTCAAATTTCTGTTTACCATATCCCACTGCCTTGTGTTTACAGAGTCTCTGTCCTCGAGTTATGGCCAAATTACTAGAAAATTCTCCATAGAACAGTTGATGGATTTGATTCTAAAGGCACTGTTATGGTCTTTTATAAAGTTGTATTGAGACCTGCAGAAAGTCCTGTCTTCAATGACACTAAAGATACAGCACTATTAAGAGACAAAAAAAGAAAATTGGTGATAACCATATCCCTATCTAAAGTTTGTAATGAAATCATTTTATTATCCTGATTAAAGAAATTGCTCTCCTTTGGTCAATCTGCCCCGGCTATTATCTGAGAACATCTAATCAAAAAGTGCTGGGTGACATGTTCTAACAAGAAAAGATGCAGTTGTGAGTTATTATATGTTGGCTGACCCTTTATTTACAGTAGGAAAAAAACCTGCAATACTTTGCAATCAGATATTCTTGAATCTAGGCATATTTCTTGGGACATTGGCAATGTTAATCTTCTAAACAATCAGAATATTTGTATGATTTATCCTAATTTTACTTTATAATCAATAGCCATTAGAGAACAATCTTTTCATAAGAGTAAAAAAGAGAGTTAAGTGTCTATTTAGTAAATAGTGTCTGTGTAGATCCCAAACCCTAGAGTTCTACAGCAAGTTTCACTCATTTTTTCCATTTTTAAGCTGAAATTTCTGATTAATTCCCTTAATCTCCAATTCTCTTTGTTGATATAAATTCAACCACAGAATAGCCAGGAATTAAAGAGCACTTAAAATGAAGAAAATTTGTATATTTTTTTTGTTTCCAATTTGATGAAACTTTTTTTTTGCTATTCCTATATCATTCCAATTATTAAAAATAACACACACACTTAAATATAAATTGGGTATAATATGAATATTGTAATAACCTCACTCTGGACATAATTCTGTTACTTTTCTTTTTATTATCATACTAGAAAGACAGCATACCTCTCCCAGCCTAGTGGAGCTTTTCAAAGAGTAAGTCTTCTGGTTCAAGGAAAGGTAAATTATATCTTTGGTTATAATGGTTCGTTTTACTGGTCATCAGTGTCAAGTGTGAAAAAAGTGGAGGGAAGCATTACTAAAGGGATGTGGAGTAGATATTACTTTGAACATGAAACAAGAAAGGTCTGGGAGGCTTGGCGCCCATAGCTCAGTGGTTATGGTGCCAGCCTCATACACCAAGGCTGGAGGGTTTGAACCTGGCCTGGGCCTGCTAAACAACAATGACAACAATAACAACAAAAATAACTGGGCATTGTGGCGGGCACCTGTAGTCCCAGCTACTTGGAAGACTGAGGCAAGAGAATCACTTACACCCAAGAGTTTGAGGTTACTGAGGGCTGTGACATCAGGCACTCTACCCAGGGCCACATAATGAGACTGTCACAAAAAAAAAAGAAAAAGAGGTCTGAGAGGGAGACCCAAACCAGTGCGGAAACTTGCCTCCTATCCCTGGCAAATTCCTGAGAGAAAGACGATGAGAACTAAGGAAATAATATCTCTGTGGTCCACCAGAGAAAGTGGGATCAAAGGCACAAATCAGCCAAACAACAGATTTCCGAGTTGGCCATTGTTCTGTGGCCTAATTATGACACAGGAGCAGTGATATGGAGGTTGGGGGTTCACAGTGTAGGCACACCTCTTCGGGGCGGGACACATCTGAGAGGAAATTTATCTAACAAATGCAATCAGTATAACCTAATTCTTTGTACCCTCAATAGAGCCCAAACAATTAAAGATATATTTAAAAAATAAAAATAAAAGAAGCAGCACTATGCTGATCAACCTGAAGAAGCCGTTCTCAATGGGAATCAATGTCGACCGATGGTTAATCACCTACTCGAAACTCCCCCATTTCCAAAGCCTGGCACAATCCTCCCTGAGGCTTCAAAAGAAGTTTGATTTCACCAGTGGCTGGGTGTTCAGAACAGAATATCACATGGGTGCAGCCAAGGTTAAAAGACAGATAAGTGCTTCACAAAGAAAAAGATCAGCACATGATTCAAGATCACTGAGAACAGGACAACACACGGACCAGGCTCAAGAGTTACAACCTTACTTATAGAAAGAGAAAAAAGAGCTGACTAGGTCGAGCCCCTGGCAGTGTGTCTTCCTCCAGGGCTGGGGGAGGAAGAATTAATAAAGGGATGGTGCACACACTCCAACTGCTGTTGCAGGGGGCAGAAACTGACCCCTACAGAGTCTAAAAACCAGGAATCTAGAGACGTGTGAGGACTACTAGGGTGTGCACTGCTGCAGAAGAAGGGCACACGGAGTCTGAAGAAGGGAACGGCGTCCCCACACAAGGCCATAAACAGCCTGTGCCAGCCTCCTCACGTCTTAGGAGGCAGCATTCTCAGCTCAAAACCCATTCTTACCTGCCCGGAGTGGGTGGAAAGGCTGTGTGCAGGAGACTGCCTGGCCCAGCAGGCTTCAAACAGCATAGATGGATCACGAGATCATCAATTTAGATGCTTTTTAAGACAAATAAAGGTGACAAATAAATTTTCCCATTGAAATTAAAAGTTTCTGAACAGATATTTAGAGATCGCCAACACCAATAACAAAATTGTTTCCCCCTCTATCCTTACATTCGGGCATTTGATCTCATTTCTTTTAATTTACAACCACTTAAAATTAAAAAGCCGTCCTATTTTCCTAAGCTTCTTCATCCTTAGATCCACTGTCCGTTCCACGTGCATGACTAACCTCTGGTTAAACGTGAGCACCACCCACCTCTCTCCAGTTCACTTCCCCACAAACTTCTCAACATCCTCTCTGGTTTTACCTCTCACTACTTCTCATTACATACACCTTCCTTCTTGCCATTCTGAAATCTACTTGGGTGTATAACCAGGGTGGATACCAATATCTCAAGCAAAGCTATATGTTTGTATTAAAAAGCCACAGATTGCGGGGTTTTTTTTTTTTGTTTTTTAACTGGGGCTGGGTTTGAACCCACCACCTCTGGCATGTGGGGCCAGCGCCCTACTCCTTTAAGTCACAAGCCCTGCCAAAAAAGCCACTGATTTTATATACCCACACATTCTAATAATGTGTGGTTATCAGTGACTCTGTATGACTATATCTTTTTCTTATTTGCCTTTCTTTATCCCATCACTCCTAACTTGTTTATTGCTTTTTATTAGGGAGTAACATAATACTCAGAATATCAGGGAGTGACATAATACTCAGAATATTAGGGAGTAACATAATACTCAGAATATCAGGGAGTAACATAATACTCAGAATATTAGGGAGTAACATATTTTGGTTGCATAATGATTTTTTGTACAGATTGAGTCAAAGTTGTAAGTGTACCCTACCCCGAGATAGTGGGCACGGTACCCATTCAATGTGAATTTACCCATCCACCTGGCTGATTTTTTTGATGTGTGTATTCACACACACACACACACACACACCGAGCCATTGTGTCCATTTTGACTTAGTAATTTACGTTGACTATTTTTATAAAGAAAAAAATTGACACTAATTATAAATAATATAGCGTCTCTAAACACACAAGTTCACAAGCTCATATAAAGCCAGTCTACGTTGATTGCTTGAGTGAATTCAGAAAATAAATACTTAAAATGCTGGTAGTTTAAAAATAGATTTTTGCTATTTTTTGTATGCTCTAATGATTATTTGGAGAGCCTACCTAAGCCAGTGGCAGTTACTGGTTATCAATAATTAATTCCCTTTGGGGTACTAGGGATTAACCACTTCTTAATTTCCTCCTAATCATGCATCTTGAACTCTCTTAGGTTTTACATTTCCTTCAGATAAAAATTACACGTCTTCTTTCTATCACAGAGCAATATTACTCATACAAGAATAGAAAATTTTCTCATTAAGGCCCTGAAGCTCATTAAGGAAATTTAAGTTGCTCTTACCCTTCTCTGATATTGTTGTATCCACGCACTGAAGAGCCCTGACTTCCCTGCCAGTTAATTGTCTTATATGAGTTGACCTAAAGACCAAAGTACATTTTCTACACTGTGCAGAAAATAGAGTTGCAGCGGTTTTCATTAAAGTAACTAATTAAACATTGCTTTGCCAAAACACCATTCTTCCCTTAGTGCTGTTACATTAGCACAAGGTTGTAAGTGTGTTATAGATATATTTCATTTTAATGCAACTGATGGGTTTCCAACAAGTCAGGGGTATTTTGACCCCATCTTCGGTACAGAACACAAAGGAAACTATGCAAAATACTTTGTTAACTGAAGCATTTGGAAGTAAATAGCTATCCTCCAATAGATTTTTTATGATAAAGTCATTGTGTGAACATGACAATATTACTCTATAAAGCCGGAAGAGTACTGGCAAGGCACAGACTCCAGCGTAAGAAATCTTGGTTACAGCCTATTTTAGTTATTTGTTACCATGTAATAAACTACTCCAGAGTTCAGTATCTTAAAACAGCCACCAGATATTATATTTTATGATTAATGAGACTCGGTCAAAGGCTGGGTGCAGTAGCTCATGCCTATAAAGCTAGCACTCTGAGAGGTCGTGGGGGGTGGATCGCCTGAGCTCACAAGTTCAAGACCAGCTTCAGAAAAAGCAAGACCCCCATCTCTACTAAAAATAGAGAAACTGAGGCAAGAGGATCATATGAGTCCAAGAATTGGAGGTTGCTGTGAGCTATGATGCCACAGCACTCTACCCAGGGTGACAGCTTGAGACTCTCAAAAAAAAAAAAAAGAAGAAGAAAACAACAGCTGCAGAGCTTCAGATGATCTCGCCTCAAAAGTCTCAGAATCTCATTTGCACTGTAGTCTATGGGTTAAGACTGTCACAAAGGCCAACCAGCCCAAACTCACAAGGATGAAAACTAGATTCATCTCTCAAATAGAGGAGTAGCACGTGTTTATAATCTACCAGATGGCAATGTAAGACGAATATGCTCATCATCCCTTTTTAAATATGAGAAAACTGAGTGCATCGTGGTTAACAAATTGCCAAGGTCTTACTGCCAGTTAGTGACTAAACAAGTATTTCTAAAGACGGCCATCCTAACTCCATTGCATTAGCCCTTCACTGCTGTTTGATTGTGTAAACATATTTGATGAATGATTTTGCTCTTCAATCAAATTTAACATAATTAGCAAAACTATAACATGTTTGGTAATTTGAAAGATACAAAATACATTTTTAAAATATTATTGCATATTGCAGTGCTCATAAACAGAAGATACAAAACTTTCCGACAAATAGCCCTCCAGAAGTTTACACTGTAGTGGAGGGCGTGAGAGGAACAAACTCAGCACAAACGCCTTAAAACAGAATGTGAAGCAAGTCCCATAAAATACTTCTACTGGTTCAGAAGTAGAAAATACACTGATCTCTTATATGGCAGGTGCTCTTTGCCATGACTATCCTTATAATTTACCACTCAGCTACACAAACACTTTTCAAGGCTTAACTTCAAATGCCACATCCTCCAGAAGGCATTTCTGAATCTCCAAACTATGTTCAAGCTCTCCATCTTTTGAACGTCTATAATACTGGTTATGCTTATCTCAGGGTCCTACTTTACCTCATCTTTTTCTTTTTTTTTTTTTTGAGACAGAGCCTCAAGCTATCCCCCTGGGTAGAGTGCCGTGGCATTACAGCTCACAGCAACCTCCAACTCCTGGGCTCAAGCTAGTCTCTTGCCTCTGCCTCCCAAGTAGCTGGGACCACAGGCGCCCGCCACAATGCCCGGCTATTTTTTGGTTGCAGCCATCATTGTTGTTTGGCGGGTCTGGGCTGGGGATTCGAACCTGCCACCCTAGGTGTACGTGGCTGGTGCCTTAGCCAATTGAGCTATAGGCGCCGAGCCTACCTCATCTCTTATTATTCAACTTTGCCCTGTCTAATTTTCTCTCATCTGTTACCCAGCCATTTGACTTACTCACCTTTAGCTTTTTTTTTTTTGAGACAGAGTCTCACACTGTCACCCTGGGTAGGGGCCATGGCATCACAGCTCATAGCAACCTGAAACTCTTGGGCTTAAGAGATTCACATGTACCCTAGCTGCTGAGCTATGGGCACCGAGCCTCACCTTTGGCTCTTTAGCTCATAGGTAGAAAAAAAATAATCAATAAATGCTTATGAATTAACATGTATGCTGACCTATTATAGAATTATTGCACATCTATTCAATATTTATTGATTGTGTATCTGTGCCAAATACTAGGAACAGAGAGAATAAGAGAATAATAAAACATGACTACCTGCTTACAGAGTGGACAATATACAGTTATCGATTAGATCTAAATCTGGGTTCACCCCAATACAGTGTTGGAAGCCACGATAACATCTTAAATCTAATTTAAAGTAAAAGCCTTATGTAGCCCAAATTTTAAAACTTCATTCTCTGCAACTTACAAAGATATATTCAAATGATCTTAAAACAGACAGGGTCCTTTTTTTGTCCAATGAGGAGTAAAGTTCTCCCTTCATTATTGAACTGTGTTTTTCCCATTTTAATAAAAGGTAAAACTGGCAAGAAGAAAGCTAAGTAGCTCAAGCACTGAAGATAAATGACAATATTGAACTGACAATAAATTCAAAATATCAGAGTACCTTATTAACAAAAGTGAGCGATTTAAATTCTACTTCACTTATTGTTTGAATTTGTCACCAATACCAATCACCAAAGTGCTATAAAGAAAAAGAGGACAGTCATTAAAATATTGGGCACAAGTTTACACAAATTAAATTGTACTCTTTTCAATTCATGATGATTTTGTTCCTGAGACTATCTTTTAATTAAATTAACAACAATAACTTTCTACTTTAAAATAACTAAAAGTTACAGGAAAGATTGCATATTTTTGTGTATAATAATTTTTTTTAAGTGGGCCTGATCAGCTTTATTTTTTCCTCTGTAAATTGGCTAGAACCCAAAGTGACCTCCCATAAAGAGCAAATCCACAAATTAAATTCATCTTCTAAACAAACTCTTTTTGTGTGCACACCTCTAATCAGTGGACCCTCCCACAGCTACCTCAAGCATGCTGCTAGTGGATGGCATGTTCAGCCAGAACAAAATAAAATGAATGCAGAGTTTTAAAAGTTAATTTTTCCAGAGATAGTGGAGTTTTAGTAGGGCAAAGCTTTAAGTCAAAAGAAATAATTTCTAATTGAGTAACCCGGTCAGTAAGTGAGCATAATGGACATTAGGGGCTTCCGTACAAAACTGCATATTACACCAAACATAAGCTTGATCATAATAGAAAATTAGAAAATAACCACCATCCTACATGAGTGAATTATCAGTCTCTCTGTTTACCTAGAGGAGCCCTAATATTAACTCCTAGTTGAAGAATGAGTCATTAATAACAAAGAATGAAGACTTGGTTTTTTTCCCTAATGAACTTTCCCTTTGGCACACTCTGTTTGCTAGATTATTTTATATGAGGACACATTATAAGGTATCTACTAAGCAAAGATTGGGGGCATTTTTGTTTTATATTTTGTATATATAATTGGATTTGGTTTGCTTGTTTGTTTTTGGTTAGTTTTGGTTTTTCTGAGAGAGTCTTGCCTGTTGCCTGAGCTAGAGTGCAATTGGTTTCATCATAGCTCACTGCAACCTCCAAATCCTGGACTCAAGCAATCCTCCTGCCTCAGCCTCTTGAGTCACTAGAACCACAGGTTCATGCCACCACACTTGCCTAAGTTTTTGTTTGGTATTTTTTCTATCAACAGGTCTTTCTATGTTTCTATATGGTCTCAAACTCCTGGTCTCAAGCAATTCTCCCACCTCAGCCAGCCTTCCAAAGTGTTAGGATTACAGACATGAGGCACCATGCCCACCCAGAAAAGCTTTCTGAACCTGATTCAAGAAGAAAAAAGATGAAATATGTTTTGATATACTAGGAGCTTATTTTTCCTTGTAAAGCTAGAGGTAGAATCTAGCTCTTTTCCTTCTAAATGAAAGGGACTAGAAGCAGATTCACAAGGCATAGGTAAGTAAGAGACAAGACAGCTTTAGTATTGGTCTTATCTCCCCAAACCAAAGAATTTAAGAAAAGAGTGAAGGGGGTTTTATCCAATAAAAGATTATCATGTCTCTTCATCCTGAGAAGGTGCAAAACATGGCCTGCAGAAAAATCAAGGTGTTATTATTCCTCCAATTTAAGGATCTAGCTATTTAGAAACCATATCAATCCTTATCCTTTTCAGGAAGAAAAAGACTACACATCATCAGGAAACCTCGATAGTATTAACAGCACAGACCATTGCGGGGGGGAGACTATTAGTTATCTACCAAAACATACTCTCCCTTTATTCCTAGACACAAGACTAGAGTTTTCCGGCCTCCTTTTCATAATGAAAACATATGACTGTTTTTCCCCATGGAATATAAGGTGATATCCTTTATGAACCTAACTCTTAGGACCATGAGTAGGCTTCCAACATGTCATTTTCCCCTTTATCATCAGCTCGTGTTCACAGAGACCCTGCCACCATCATGCAGAAGTTGACGGTCCTACAGGATGACAGAGCCACCAGTGGAAAGAGCCGAGATTCCCAAATGACGTCATGGATCAGAGATGAGCCACTCGGTTTGGATTGTTACGTTAATGGAAAATCAAATTCTGTTTCCTTAATTGGCTGAATAATTGTTCTCTCTGTTATAACCTAACTAATTCAGATGAATACTTCCTGTTCACTGAAACTGTCAAAGAAATACCATGGTCAGTACTTCCTGTCTCTGTCCTGGAGCAGTGTCAGGCTGCCTCTCATTGGGAGTGGCCAAACATTCCCACATCCAAGTAAGTGAAATCTTTGAGAATGGATAGCTAAATGTTACCCCATGAACATAACCCACACATGACAATTCATGAATTCCCTAAATTCAACAGCTGTATATAATCAAGTTTCATAATTCAACTTTATATAAAAACTTGAAACTTCTAGACTACTAAGGGGGAAATCTGGTGACCAATAAAAGACTTATAATAAAGTGACATTGGGGATTTAAAAAAAATCATTTAGGTCTTTTTCAACAAGCATATATCCTTCACAGCCTACGCTTTTATTTTATTTTAGGATTTGCATGACATGTAGGTGAATTACTTCCAAACCAATTTATGATATTTCAGGAAAGACTAACAAGATCACTTCCTCAACTTCTCAAAGTCTGTCTTATCCAAAAATGCCTAACTTCACCTTGATAGACTAGAAATCCCTTTATTACTCAATTTAAGCTAAGGTTTGAGATAATATCCTGAGAAGAAAGAAGAATAATTTGAATTCATATCCAGTTGTCAATTATTGATTTCAATTTTTTTCCAAAAATGTTTTTTATTAGAGGATAGAGTGAATGTAAAGGTAAAAATTAAAAAGATATTTCTTCAGATGAAAAGGTATTAATTCATCTGTTTATCAATTCATTAGAATTGACTGGCTCTACTACAAATGAAATAGTAGAAAAAAGACAGTAATTCAACAGCTAGACAAAATCATCAGCCAGAGAAGGAGGGAACATGGCCTTATTAGCTAAAGATGTGAGATTAAATATATAACTTAGAATCGGTTTTATATAGAAGCAGTTAACAACCTATGGCATTTTTTCAAGGATTGATTTAAATAAGACCTCAGTTTCTCCCCCCTAAAATGTATCCCACTTAATCATTGATAGTTGAAGTTATTTTGTTAAATTGACAATAACCCATGATACATACATAATGTTTCTAAGCCAGTCACATCTGTAAAATAACAAAAATAATACCCATCTTATAAACTTATGTTAGGGTTAAAGAGAATTGCACGTGAACTTTATGGTCACACTGTGTCTGTGGAGAGCCAGCACAATTCCTAGCAGGTATCAGGAACTCCCAACTTTTCTTTTTCTTTCTTTTCTCTTCCATTATCACATGAAAAGCAAAGTTCCTCAGGTACTTCCTTTTCCAAGCCAAAAGATAAACAATTACCATGAATATGCCAGTCTTACTTTGCCAACTTTCCATTATACCAATAATAGCTAACCTTTTTTTTTTCTTTTTTTTGCAGCTTTTGGCCAGGGCTGGGTTTGAACTCGCCACCTCTGGCATATGGGGCCAGCACCCTACTCCTTTGAGCCACAGGCACTGCCCAATAATAGCTAACATTTGAAGCATGTTTCTTACTTTGTGCCACAATCTTTAAAAAGTTTTACAGAAAAAGTTTTTCAATGTAAACTGAAATTCAGGTGAATTAAGAAACTTGCAGATGTCACACGACTGGTAAATTGCAGAGCTGGCATTTTCCCATAGGCAATCTAACTCCTGAGCCTGTGGTTCTCAATGTTATTTTCATAACAGTCTGTCTGGTCATAAAATTTCATAGTCCTAGTTTCATATTTGCTATATAACAGTTCTTTAAGGGCGGTGCCTGTGGCTCAAAAGAGTAGGGTGCTGGCCCCATATGTGGTGGGTTCAAACCCGGCCCCGGCCAAAAACTGCAAAAACAAACAAACAAAACCAATTCTTTAAAAGATTCACCCAAGAGCTGACCCCACTATAGTCCCAGCTAGCAGGGAGACTGAGGCAGGAAAAGCACTTGAGCCCCGGAGCTGCAGGCTGTGGTGAGCTCTGATGGTGCCTGTACAGAGCCTCTGCACGGTTCCCAGGGCAACACGGCAAAACTATGCCTACAAAGCAAATAAATGAATAAATAAAGATCCACTATAAACCTCTTTATAATCCTCGTGCTGAATGCAGATTTCTACTCACCATTATTTCTATTTCATTACATGACTGGTCTGATTATATTTATCAGACGTTGCCACGGTTAAACTAAGTCAATTTTCTTGTCCTACGTATAATAAAAAAGATTTTTGAAAGGTCAGAAGAGGTAGCTCATGCCTGTAATCCCAGCACTCCAGAAGGCCGAGGCAGGTGGATTGTCTGAGCTCAGGAGTCCCAGACTAGCCTGAGCAAGGGGTAGGCCCCATCTCAAAAAAAAAAAGAAAAATAGCTAGGCATTGTAGCAGGTGCCTGTCATCCCGGCTACTTGGGAGGCTGAGGCAAGAGAATTGCTTGAAGCTTAGAGTTTGAGGTTGCTGTGAGCTGTGACGCCATGGCACTTTACCAAGGGCCGCAAGTGAAACTCTGTCCTAAAAAAAAAAAAAAAAAATTAATAAAGAGGCTCTTTACTGGAACCATCAGATCTATGGATAGATAGATAGATAGATAGATAGATAGATAGATCTTCTCTTATAGTTCTGCAGAGCTGAACATCATTCCAAGAAGATAAATATTGTCTTAACAACAGCAGCATCCCTTATTATGGAACATTAAACAAAATTCAAAGTAGAACAGGCTTTGATTATAAGTGTGCCACATCTTAGTTTACCTTAAATGAAATCTCTTCCACGAAACCTTTCCTAAACCTAGAGACCCAAGTGGCTCTCCCTGTACTTCCCTAGGATTAAGACATGGCATGGATTTTGTAGTATATATATGACCCTGTGTTCATCTCTCCCACTAGACTCCCAGTTCCCTTGGAGTAGGGACTAGATTTCACTGATTGATCTATCTTCATCGCCTGGCATAGTATTTGCTGAACAGTAGATAATTATTATATATTCACTTAATAATGTGTAGATAGTCAACCATATGGGGCAATCTATATTAATGTTAATATTCCAATCCATGTATGGGACTCCATGGAGACATTTATGAGATACGGCACTTAATTCCTTCCTCACATCATTGTATATTTTAGCTTTCTAATAGCCAGAGAATGAGATGGAGATAATGTAAACCTATGTGTTTCCAAACCACCAGCATTTTATCAGACATTGCAAGGAAATTTGAACCATAAGGTAATATTTGAAATTCTTTGCAACTAGAGTTTAAATATAAATCAAAAGTTGGTTCCAAGTCTATCTGGTTTTAAATCAACTTACAGTGTTCAAAAATGTTAATATCTCTCCCTAGCTCACAGCATGCCGCTCTCAGCCTTAATTTGGTATTATTTCATAGCCATGGTGCAATTACAATTTAGTCCATATTGATCAGTAGATGTTAAAGGGCAAAATTAATTAATGGAAATAGTAAAGGGCAAAAAATTAATAAGATGACACATCCAAAATGCTTCGAGTGTAGAGCAACACTGTTATTTTGAGATTATCCACGTTGATTTGCAAAAGAACAGAAGGAGAAATCTTTGAATAAAGCTGAATTCCAACACACTGAATTGTATGTCAACATTTCTTAAAAAAATAATTACTAAAGAAGACGGCCCCAAGTGAGTCTCATTATGGAATCGAAACTTCTGACTAACAGACCTAACAATGACTAATGGCCTTGCAAATAAGCTGTGAAGACAATGTACAGCAACTGCATTAGAATTAGGCCTTCCAAGGGGGTGTGCGGATTTATACCGAAACCTAACAAAAAACTGTATGACTCATTGTTCTTAAAATGCATGAAAAGTTTTAGACACCACACCAAGTGGGTAAAATGTAGAGCATCTGGTAAATTTCATGTTGAATAATTAAAAAATGGCATAATAGTCAAACAGTTCAATGATCTGAACACTACCGATGACTCAGCATCTATGGAAGGTACAAAGCGGATGACAAGACACATTCTCACATTTTGGATGCTTTGCGTGCCTTTCAGAGTCCCAAACTAAACTAAATGGAGAAGTAAAGTTAGAATCGTGCATTTGCTATGTATAAACCTCTGTCATTTATATCTCACTTGCTTTTGATAATAAATTTCAGAGTCAGAATTGGAGGATGTGTCGAACTCCATTTTAGACAGAAGCATGAGAGCGTCTAGAATGAGAAACCCAAGTCAAACCCAGATGATATCAGGACGGAGTCTGGAATCTTCATCTTCTGATGTTCAATGGTCTTTGCACTGAAGTCTGGTACCCAGCCTTTTTCACATATCCTATCGAACGAAAATACACATATCCTATCAATTAGGAGTCTCAATTTAGAGTCGTTTTGTAAAATACTTAGATCTGGGAGGAATCATATCAAAACTAGGTAATTTTTAAAGTCTCTCCCACTCCCACATTCCAAGATGTGGCTCACCACAAGTACAATAAGTGGGAGAAATGACAGGCCAGACACCTCAGATGAAACCCACAGCAGCAACACCAGGATTGCCAGAAAAAGCAGTTAGGGGTGATAATGAGTTCTCATAGGTTATAAAAGAAGCTTTAAAAACACATATTTTTATAAGCTTCATTTGGAAGGCTCCCAATGTCCTTAGGTTTGAAACGATCATGTTGAACAATTTGGGGAAATGCAAATGTAAGCCTATGAGTTACTTTAAAATAAAACAAGCCTCTCTATCTTTTGGTTGCATTTATCTCAATTATATCATTTCTGAAGATTTTATTTTTACCCTAGAACACTTTTTCTCTAAACTAGATTCTAGAACTATTAGAAGAAAACAAGACCAAAACAGTTTAGTTATTTCTGACTTGTTTGTAACCTGTTTGATCTTTGGATCTTTGATCCAAGAAGTTCAGCTACCCGAAGATGTAGGCAGCCCCTGGCACTCAGGCAGACAGTGGAACCTGCTTTCTTTCTCATTATTGAGCTTTCCTGTTCATCCTTCAGACCTACTGAGACATTCCACAAACATAAACATGTAATCAGTTCATGATGAGCAATGAAAACAGAGGCTCTTCTACATCTGGGGATGATTTATAACAGAAAAAGAGGAACTGTTAGAGGAGAAGCGTGTCCTTGTTTCCCAGAGTAAATATCTTGGTGGTAACACTTTGTCGGAAAACCAGGACTTCTGGCCGAAAGTACAGTCTCCTGATATATAGAAATAGCTCTTCTAATATGTCAGGAGATAGTTTCCAAAGAACAAGCCACGGAATGAATGGAAGGCAGACAATGTGATTGCTTCAGAACAGACCTGGCCACACAAAGACATGAGCTCGGGGGCAGAAAGCAGTAGCAGTGGGAAGTCAGAGGGGACTAGACAAAGGTTTCGGGCAGAAGGTCAAGTGACAGAGCAAAGCAATAGAAAGGCAGCCAGTGGTTCTCAAGGCACAGGGAATCCAGAAATGACCTTGAAATACAATGTGCTGAAGGGAGAGTGAAGGGCTAAAGCGGTATGTGGAAGTGAAGGAGTAATATTCGGGTCTAGAGCCAGAAGCTCAGGGCCTCCTAGCGCTCTGGGGGACCGAGGCAGGTGCATTTGCTTGAGCTCAGGAGTTTCAGACCAGCCTAAGCAAGAGCAAGACCCTGAGGAAAAAAAAGATTTAGCCGGTTGTTGTAGTGAGCACCTGTAGTCCCCGGTACTTGGGAGGCTGAGGCAAGAGAATCACCTGAGCCTGAGAGTCTGAGGTTGCAGGGAGCTATGATGCCACAGCACTCTGCTGAGGGCAACAAAGCGAGACTCCATCTCAAAAATTAAAAAATATATATAGATATATTCCAGTCTAGAGTACAAAGACCTAGGTTTGATGCTGCGTGACCTTGCTCAGGTTATTTCCGTTTTGTCACCTGTAGGCCAGGGTGAAAAATGGGGAAAGGCATAATAAAAGTGTTCACTCCACAGTATCATAAATATTGATCAAATCAATAAAAATAATTAGCACGGTGACCTACTCAATACAATGCAGCTACTAATATAACAGGATATCAATGAGTCCTTAGTAGGTTAAAAGGAAAGCTAGGACATAGCACACAGCAGACCTGGGACAAAAAGAAAACACTGATTTAGTCGCACCTACATAAAGGCAGCCCCGGGAGCCAAACCGCCTGGCATTCTTATTTACCGGGAACCTAGGGCAAGTTTTTTAATCTATGCCTCAGTTTCCCCATCTGGAAAATAAGAGCTATTAATGAGGTCATTAAATTTGAAGTGTCCAATTTTGAAATAAAAGTTTAATTTATTATATTTCACATAAGAAGCACCATAATTAATCAAAGTATGTGCCTAAACTATCGACACAGGTTTGCCATCTTAACTGTAGCATGTGTATGCCAGCAGCAAAGAAGCCAAGACAGCAAGTGGCAATGATTTTTTTCTTTTTTTGAGACAGAGTCTCACTTTGACATCCATGGTAGAGTGCTATGGCATCATAGCTCACAGCAACCCTCAACTCTTAGGCTCAAGTGATTCTCTTGCCTCAGCCTCCCAAGTAGCTGGGACTACAGGAGCCCACCAAAATGCCCAGCTGTTTTTTAGAGACAGGGTCTTGCTCTTGCTCAAGCTGGTCTTAAACTTGTGAGCTCAGGCAATCCACCCACCACAGCCTCCCAGAGGCATGAGCCAAATGCCTGGCCCTAGTGGCAATGAATTAACAAATGGTGTTTTCCACAACTTGTCAAGAATTGAATATTTTTCCTGACAGGAAGTGGTCAAAAGCCTGGAGAAGAAAGAGGTAGTCAGCTGGTGTAAGGTCCGGTGAATATGGTGGATGACAGAATTTCCAAGCCCAGCTTCTGTAGTTTGAGGAGGATAGTTTGTGCTATGGCATTGGCCTGTCTGGGTTGACCAGTCTCCTTGGTGTCATTCCAAGCATCGTCATCATGGTGTCCCATTGGTCTCAGTAGACAACTCTGCAATTGACAGACCGGGTTTCACGCAGCTGTAGTGGGCAATACCAGTGCAAGACCGCCAAACAGACTCCATTGACTTTTTAAATGAGTATTTGGTTTTGGACAGTGTTTTGACACTTCATCTTTATCCAAGCATTGTGCCAAATGCTTGCAATTGTCAAAACAATCCCTTTTCATCACATGTAACAACACAGTGTAGAAATAGTTTGCCTTTACCTTGTGATGCAAAGAAAGGCAAGCTTTGAGATGATTTCTCTTGAGGTACTCATTTAATTCATGCAGAACCCATCTCCCCAGCTTCTTCACCTCACTAAGGTTTCAATTGGTCCAGTATTGCTGGGATAGACTTCAAACCTTGCTAATTCACACATAGGTTGAAATGGATTCGTTTCGACTACAGCTTTCCACCTCATTGTTATCCTCCTTTGGTCTCAGGTCACCCAGATGACTCACTTTCAAAATTAAAATCACCAGAATGGAACTTCTCAAACCACTGACATACTGTGCCTTTATTAGCCACATCCTTCCCAAACACATCACTCCTATTTCAAGCTATCTGTGCTACACTGGTTCCGCGATGGACGTCATAGTCAAAATTTACATGTATTTTTGACTTATCCATACTTTCTAAGAATTTACCATAGTGCCAGGTAGATCCTCAATATATGCTTTTCCCTCTCTCCCCCCACACCTGACATACTCTGTGCCTTTCTTACCAGCTTCAATCTCAAGGTCAATTATTGGAATTACTTCTTCTTCCCTCCGCAATCCCCTTACCCCTTTCATTCATACAAATATAGTGGAACCATAACCCTGGCTATGTATATTAATTTTTGTCTTGCTAGTTCTGGAACCCTTGTAAATAACATGGTTTGAGAAAACATACAGCATGTGAATCAATGTCAAGTAAACTCACAAACATGAATCTCAGGCAGGCCCATGGGCTGCTTGGTAATCCCACTGCATTTGCTGGGTCTGTCTACTTTCTGGCTCTCTGAGGTGATGTTGTTTTCACACCTACTCCTTCCTACCGTTTCAAGTGTTTCCATTACCATGCTCAGTCTTAGCTGACATGGCTTCATAGTCTACTGGGAAAACTGAAGTAATCAGAAGAGAATGTGTACTTTGCTGTCAGTCTCTCCTGGAATGAATGATGACTCCAGCACTCCCATCGACACCCAGCCCCTCCTACCTGTGCAGTTCATCCTGTCTCACTTCCTCACTCCAGACCCGCCCCAGCAATTCTCCCCATTCTCTCCTAAACCATCACACCTTCCCTTCTACCAGATCATATCCACCAGCAATTAAACATACTTTTTTCCCATTAAAAAAAAAAAACTCACTTGGCCTCTTTTCTACTTCCCTTCCAGAAAAACTACTCTATAAACTATACTCTATCTCAAATTCTCCTCTTCCAAAACTTTTCTAATCGGCTAGGCGCCTGTGGCTCAAGCAGCTAAGGTGCCAGCCGCATAAACCTAAGGTGGTGGGTTCAAATCCCCAGCCCGGGCCGCCAAACAACAATGACTGCTGAAAGCAAAAAAAAAAAAAAAATGGCCAGGCATTGTGGAGGGCGCCTGTAGTCCCAGCTACTTGGGAGGCTGAGGTAGGAGACTCGCTTGAGCCCAGGAGTTGGAGGTTGTTGTGAGCTGTGATGTCATGGCACTCTACCCAGGGGTATTTTTTGAGGATACTTAAAAAAAAAAAAAAAAAAAAAAAAAAAAAAAACAACTTTTCTAATCAATATTGATCCTTTTTTAATATTATCACACACTTATCACATCATACAATTCTATAGACTGTTTCTTCAAAATACAAATGAAACACGTCTTCTTATCATCCCTACTGCAAACGACACAGTCCAAGACCCCCACAATCTCTCACCTACATGGTTGCAACAACCTTCTAACTTGTCTATGAGATACCCACCCTGGGAATTGTTAATGCTCTACAATTTATTCTCAGCAGGATAGTAGAAGAAATTATTTTCACGTGTTAAGATTTTACGTGCATATTACTCAGCAGCTCAAAATTCTCTACAGTGGCTACATCCGCACATGAATTTCATTCATTCATAGTAATAGCAGAAGTCCTTATAATGATCTACAATAGCTTGTATAATCTGCCTTCCATTATGTCTGTGATTTCACTTTCTAATTCCCTCAGTGTTTCTCTTCAGCTAACAAATCCTTCCTCAACCTTACTGTTGTTTAAACATGTGAACGTGCCCAAATACTTCAATCTGAAAAAAAAAAAAAATTATGAAAGTCAAAAAAGAAAAAGAAAAACTTCACATTAATTAATTAAATAAAACAAATACTTCAATCTCCTGGCTTTTGCAAGGTATGTTCCTTCTGCTTTTTTCTTTTTTTGTAGTACCCACACTTCTCACTCTCTCAATCCCTTGGTTTCTGCTCAAATACCAGCTTTTCTAAAATAGGCAGGATTCTAAAAGGATCATCAAAATTCCTTACCCTTGATGTATACCCAGTATAAACCCCTTCCCCTTGTTTGTGAGTAGACTTGTGAATGTAAGAGGATATCTCTCGTAAGTAGCTTACAAATCAGTTGACTTTCAGCTAATCAAAAGGGTGATTATCCAGATTATAACAGATAGGTCTGCAGGTCCGCCATAATCAGTGAAGACTTTTTTTTAAAAAAGGTGAAGTAAGAGACTATATCAATTTTGTAAAAAAAAAAAAAAACTCTTATCATAAAATCTCACCAACTGTGATTTATGCATAGTGTTGAGGCTAAGCTGTTTTAGGAATCAATCAGAAATACACAATAAAAAGACAGGTGATGTGCCAGAGAGGTAACCTAGCTGGTTACAAATAAGACGCAAACATACCCATTGGTGTAAATTGTCTATGGAGATCACAGGCCAGAGAAATGTAGGTGGCCTCAGTCAAGAGCTAGCAAGAAAGCAAGAAAACAAGAAGTTCAGTTCTGCAACCACAAAGAACTAAATTCCTGCAAGAGCCTGAATGACCTTGAGGATGATCTTGAACTCCAGGTGAGAACCAGAACACACCCAACATCTTGATTTTGGTCTCCTAAGGCTTTGAGCAAAAGACTCAAGTTACCTGTGTCTCAACTCTTGACCTGACCCACAGAAACTGTTCAATAATACATTTGTATTATTTTAAGCCTTAAATTTGTGTTAATTTTTCAGGCAGCAATAGAAAACCAATATGCTCAGTCACCTCTCCTGATGTTGCAAGCACTCTCAACCTCCTTTATTCGCCTCCATTACATGGTCCTGACACTAATTTATTTTGTTTATTGTCTCTCCCCACATGAAATGTAAGCTCCATGAAAGCAAAGAGTGTCATCTGTCATCTTCACGATTTTGTTCCACTACAACTCCTGTCACGTAATACAAGTTTTAAGACACATTTGCTAAATGATTGCATAAAATTATTATTAAATACACAAATAAAAGATGTGATAATATTTTCCCTAGAACAACCTAATGAATCATTTCTGGAATTTATAAAATTTAGTATTTAAAAACCTCAGATAAATTTGAAATATGATTAATAAAACGTAACTTATCTCTAGATATATAAAGTATTACTATCAGAAGTAAAGAAAAACTGAAAAAATTATAAATTTTAATACTGTAAATAAATAATAGAAATGGTAAATCTTAATTTGGGGCTTATCATTTATCTGGTACTATTTGAAGTATCTTCCTTGTGAGTTTAACTCATTTCGTCCTCTTAGAAACATTATGAGAGGGTAAGTATCACTGTCTGCATCTTTCATCTAGTGAAACTGAAGTTTAAAGATTTATTAATTTACTGGAGCTCCTGCAGCCAGAAAGTAACAAAATCAGATTCAAACTCCGGCAATGTAATTCCAGAGCTTAAACTTTTGCCACTACGTTTTAAATCGTGATGTTTTAACCTCATTGTATTTCTTTATAACTAAATATTATGGACTGAAAAGACCAATATAACCTGTAAAAGATGTGCGAGCCAGATGAGAAAAGGTTAATATTTTTATCAAGAAAGGCTTTTCACAATGAATAAGAAAAACACATTATTCAATCTTGATGGTAGATTTTTTAAAAGTACATTAAATCTAGTGTTGGGTGTTATCTTTCTGTTAGCTTTTTCTTCTTAAACTAGCAAAAGAAAACTTAATATTTGATGAGAGTTCAATAAGAAAAGCACTTTTTGGGTGGTGCCTGTGGCTCAAAAGGGTAGGGCGTATGCCCCATATGCCAGAGGTGGCAGGTTCAAACCCAGCCCCAGCCAAAGAAAGAAAGAAAGTAAGAAAGAAAGAAAGAAAGAAAGATAGAAAGAAAAGCACTTTTCTAGGTCATCAATGCAGACGCACATTCATATAATCTTAATGAAACATAATTTACCAATATATGGCAACTATCTTTTAAAAATTTGTACTATCATCCAGGCAAGGTAGCTCATGCTTATAATCTTAGCACTTTGGGAGGCTGACATGGGAGCATTGCTTGAGGCCAGAAGTTCAAGACCAGTCTAAGCAAGAGTGAGACACCATCTCTACAAAACTAGAAAAATTAGCTGGGTATGGTGGCAGGTGCTTGTCATCTCAGCTACTTGCGAGACTAAGGCAAGAGGCTTAGTTGAGGCCAGGAGTGTGAGGTTTCAGTGAACTATGATTACACCACTGCACTCTAGCCCAAACAAAATTCATATTTTGTGATCTAAAAAATGTGTCCTCTAAGAAAATCTATTATAAGAAAACAATCAGGGTGGCACCCGTAGCTCAGTGGGTAAGGTGCCGACCATATATACCAAGGCTGGTGGGTTCAAACCCAGCCTGGGCCAGCTAAACAACAATGACAACTGCAACAACAACAACAACAACAAAATGGCCAGGTGTTGTGGTGGCTGCCTTTAGTCCCAGCTACTACATAGGCTTAGTCAAGAGAATTGCTTAAGCCCAAGAGTTTGAGGTTGCTGTGAGCTACCGGAGGTGACATAATAAGACTCTGTCTCAAAAAATAAAATAAAATAAAAATAAATAAAGCAAGCAGATAGCCCTCATAATGGGAGAAGATATTTGCTGGTTATGTCTCTGACAAAGGTTTAATAGGCAGACTCCACAGAGAACTCAAACACATTAGCAAGAAGAGAACAAGTGATCCTATCTCAGGGTGGGCAAGGGACTTGAAGAGAAACTTCTCTGAAGAAGACAGGCACGTGGCCTACAGATATATGAAAAAATGCTCACCATCTTTAATCATCAGAGAAATGCAAATCAAAACTATTTGAGATATCATTTAACACCAGTAAGATTAGCCCATATCACTAAATCCCAAAATCACAGATGCTGGAATGGTTGTGGAGAAAAAGGGAACACTTCTACACTGCTAGTGGGAATGCAAACTAATATGTTCCTTTGGAAAGATGTTTGGAGAACACTTAGAGAACTAAAAATAGACCTGCCATTTGATCCTATAATTCCTCTACTAGGTGTATATCCAGAAGACCAAAAATCACACTGCAACAAAGATAATTGTACCAGAATGTTTATTGCAGCCCAATTCATAATTGCTAGGTCATGGAAGAAGCCCAAGTACCCATCGACCCACAAATGGATCAATAAATTGTGGTAAATGTACACCATGGAATACTATGCAGCCATAAAGAAAGATGGAGACTTTACCTCCTTCATGTTTACATGAATGGAGCTGAAAAATATTCTTCTTAGCAAAGTATCCCAAGAATGGAAGAAAAAATATCCAATGTACTCAGCCCTACTATGAAACTTATTTATAGCTTTCATAGGAAAGCTAGAACCCAATTTTAACCCAGGAATATGGGGAGAGGGAGTAGAAGAGAGGGGGGAGAGTAGGTAGAGGGAGGGTGATGGGTGGGATCACGCCTATGGTTCATCCTACAAGGGTACATGTGAATATCTCTAAATGTAGAATATAAATGTCTTAACACAATAACTAAGGAGACAGGAAGGCTATGTTAACTAGTTGGATGAAAGTAGTTGAAATTGTATACAGAAACAGTACACTGTACCCCATGATAGTATTAATGTACACTGCTATGATTTAATAAAAAAAAGTTTAAAAAAAAGAAAATTCTATCCTGTGTGTCTTGTCTCTTTATCTCTCATCATCTCTAACATTATATTTCTTCAGTCAGTTGCCACCAAATCCATGGGTCTTAAGGGATCCTGCCCCTAGGCCAGGACCCAGCATTTGGCACCCAACATAGCGCTCAAACCCATGACCCTGGGATTAAAAGTCTCATGCTCTACTGACTGAGCTAGCCGGGCAGCAGCAGTAGCATGGCTTTCTGAAAGGGACCCCATTCTGCCTGCAGCCAGTTCCATGATATTACCATCCCTTTTCCTTCTGAATGAATTCTCACCTAATTCTGGTTTCCTCTCCTCATTATTTATGCTGGTTTCCAAATCTATAAGTTGAGAGATCCTTTGCTTCTCATTAAATTACTGCAGAAATAAAATGGCTGGGCACGGTGGCTCACGCCTATAATTCCAGCACTCTGGGAGTCCAAGGCAGGTGGATTGCTTGAGCTCAGGATTTTGAAACCACCCTGAGCAAGAGCAAGACCCTGTCTCTAAAAAATAGCCAGGTGTTGTGATGGGTGCCTGTAGTCTCAGCTACTTTGGAGGCTGAGGCAAAAAGCTTGCTGGCGCCCAGGAGTTTGAGGTTGCTATGAGCTAAGAAGCCTCAGCACTCTCTGAAGGCAACAAAGTGAGACTGTGTCTAAAAAAAAAAAAGAAGAAGAAGAAGTGGCAACACTGTTTTAGTAGTTTAGGCACATGCTTTGATTAATTATGTTGCTTTCTGTTTGCGATACAATAAACTAAACTTTTGAGATGAAATTGGGCATTTCATACTTAATGACCAGTAAACACTTCATTGAGTCATTATAAAGTAAATGGTAATACCTGTGAAGTACTTAGTATAGTAAGTATTCAGTAAATGTTAGCTAAATATTGTGACAAATCTCAAATTTCAGAAATCTACCTGTATCTTTTCTGAACTCTGATATTATAGAAGAATCAAAACAAACAAATTGGAAAACTGTACCTAAATTTTCATATTAATATCTAATGAAAACAATAGTAATAAAACACTTTTGACTCAACAATTCCATCTATTAGAAATTTTTCCAAAAAAAAAGAAATTTTTCCTAGGAAATATTTACCCAAGTCAACAAAGAGAAGAAGCATACAAAGTTGTACTCTGCATCAATGTTCAGTGTTAAGAAAAATTTAAAATACCTAAAAATTGGTTAAAACTATAGAGTCCATCCTTTCAGCTATCCACAATACAATGTTAAAAGAAAATGGCAAATTTCAGAAGAATGCTATATGTAAGATCCAACCCCATTTTCAGTATATATCACAGATACGGATTTAATTATGCACAGACACACATATATAGACAATTTTGCATCTAGGTTTTTCTTTTGTAATTAAAAAAATCTTCTTTTAATTTAATTAATAAACCACATATATTTTTTAATAAGCCACTTATGGAAGTGCTATGAAACCCACTCAGGTGTTTCATGGATAATACAACTAGACCTGTAAGGTGACCCAGGCAAAAGTTGTATCAGCACTCTTCTCCAACTCACATCCCTTCCCCTTGGGTACCTGCAGTCTGAAAAGCACACACAATTCCTCTCTTGCTGGCCCACCCACACTTCTCCCACATGCTGCCTCTTCCCTGACCCAGAACATGAACACCATGGGTGGCAAGAAGAGACAGAATTCTAGCAGATGTCTGGAAACAGGGTTGATGAGGAATAAAAATCCATATTGGTATACCAAGTGTCTGCCAATGCCAAATACCCTTCTCAAAATCACCTGTTCCCTTCTTTTTTTTTTTTAGTAAGATATATATATATATCATGAATACATTTACGCCTTTGTGGGATTCAATGTGTTGATTATTTGTACAAATTGGAGTGCTTACATCCTACTAGTTAACATAGGTTTCACCTCATTTACATAATCACAGTGTTAAGACATTTGTGTTCTAAGACTGATAGATTTGACTTGTGCCCTTGCAATATGCCCCATATGTGTGGTCCCACCATTAACCCTCCCTCTATCGAACCCTCTATCTCTCCTTTCTGACCCCTCTCACCTTCACTGCTTCATCGTGGGCTATAGTTGTGATTCATCTTTCATATGAAAGCATGAGTGATTATAAATTGGTTTCATAGTAGTACAGAGTACATTGCCTTTTTTTTCCATTCCTGAGATACTTTACTAAGAAGAATATTTTCCAGCTCCATCCATGTAAAAATAAAAGAGGTAAAGTCTTCATCTTTCTTTAATGCTGCATAGTATTCCATGATATACAGATACCATAATTTACTAATCCATTCATTGGTCAATGGGCACTTGGGCTTCTTCCATGACTTGACAATTATGAATTGAGCAATTGCAATGAAAAATCTGGTGCAAATATCTTTGTTGTAAAGTGATTTTTGGTCTTTTGGATATATACCTAGTAGAGGAATTGCAGGATCAAACAGCAGGTCTACATTTAGATCCCTAAGTATTCTTCAAACATCTTTCCAAAAGGAACATACT
>CAUYTI010065939.1:0-26209 GCA_963575145.1 Galago senegalensis
GGGCGCCTGTGGTCCCAGCTACTTGGGAGGCGGAGGCAGGAGACTCGCTTGAGCCCAGGAGTTGGAGGTTGCTGTGAGCTATGATGCCACGGCACTCTACCCAGGGGGACAGCTTGAGGCTCTGTCTCAAAAAACAAAACATTTCTCTGAAAATAGTCTATAAGGATGAAACATTTTCTAGCTACAGAAACCATCTGAGAGGAATTAACATGATACTTGATGTGTATTTTAAATTAAAAAACTGAGGAATAAAAAGTCTGGGAGGCGGCAGAGGTAACCTGACTGAGGAAAAGTCACAAATGTGTGGAGTGTAAGAATGATTTTTCTTGGGGAATTAATGTGAAAGGAAGAGACATACATACTAGATAAACTTTTCTTTGGACACAACAGAATGGAAAGGAGCTCCAGATGCAAATTCTCCAGAGTTCTGTTACTGGGAAGGTGTTAGGGAGGGCAGTACAGGGTAAATAGAATGGCTTCTTAATATTTAAAACAGTAAATCCTAACTGCAAATTTAAGTTACCTTATTATCAAATTAACTTTTATGGGAAATAACCGTACTGATAATGAAATGATGGCTAAAAAAGCGTGAGGTAGGACACTGTACAGTTAGCCTGATTTGTCTTTGGTTAATGCAGCGTTTCCTTCTGAGCCTTCTCCAGAAGAGGTCAGCAGAATCCTAGTCACGGCAGCTGGCTGGCTGCGCTTTGGGGGCTTGCAGTGTTTTTTCTCTGATTTTGTGGGTGAGGTATTTTGTTTTAGTATCTCCAGATTTGTCCTTAGGCTTTTTAGTTAGTTTTGTTGCAAAGTCTAGACTCAAGAGTATTTCTTTAACTATAGGTTATTTTTTTCCAGGTTTTTTGTTTGTTCCTTTGTTTTTGAGTTTTTAATTTATTTATTTTCTTTTTATTAAATCATAGCTGTATTCATTAGTGCAGTCATGGAGTACAATGTGCTGATTTTATATACAGTTTGAAATACTTTCATCAAACTGGTTAACATAGCCGCCACCGCATTTTCTTAGTTATTGTGTTAAGACATTTATATTCTACACTTAGTAAATTTAACATGTACCCTTGTAAAATGCACCAGAGCTGTCATCCCACCAATTACTCTCCCTCCACCCATCCTTCTGCCTTCCCTCCCTCTTTTCTTTCCTCTTCTTCTTGGGCTATATAGTTGGGTTAGAGCTTTCATATGAAAGCTATGAATTGGTTTCATAGTAGGACTGAGTACATTGGATACTTTTTTTTCCATTGTTGAGATACTTCGCTAAGAAGAATATGTTCCAGCTCCATCCATGTAAACATATAAGAGGTAAAGTCTCCATCTTTAAGGCTGCATAATATTCCATGGTGTACATATACCACAATTTATTAATCCATTCGTGGGTCAATGGGCACTTGGGCTTCTTTCGCGACTTAGCAATTATGAATTGGGCTGCAACAAACATTTGGAACACTTTCTTTGTAGTAAAGCATCACAAGAATGGGGAAGAATCCAATGTTCTCAATACTAATATGAAGCCAGTAGAGGATCTAATACACAACCACATAAGAGGAAAAAAATCAATTCAAGGTGGGGGGCTGGGGAATGAGGGAGCGGGGAGAGGGGAGGAGGGAGAATGGATGGGTGTGCTCTCACTTAAAGGGCACAAAGTTAGGGTGTATGGCATACCCCTTGGGGGTGGGGCACGATTATAAAAGGGACTCTACCTAATAAATGCAAACACTGTAACCTAATTCTTTATAACCTCAAATTAACCTGACACAATAAAAAGAAAAAAAATACACCTGTGAGACTCAGTATATCTACCTGGTGTGACCTCAGCTTTTTGAGTAACTTGTGCCGTATGTGTGCAGGGTGCCCTGACCTTTTTACATGCTATAAACTGCAGGGGATTTGCTAAACATTAACAATGATTTTAAAATGATTTAGGACAAACATCTTTTCTTATTAAGAAAGGCACTATTTTAAGCACTTTGGAAGCACCTATTTAGAAATGATTACAAATCAGCTTGATGTGTTCCCTGAGCAGATTATAGTGATGATTACTTTTAAGAAATAATATTAGCTCAGCTTGAATAATTCATTTGATGACATTTTGGAGCACACTTTCTACAAGCCAGGTTATATGCTAAGTATTGATGGATTACAAGATGAAGGTGAGTTTGTTTCATGGAGCTTACCAACTACTTAGTAAAATATCTATCAACCAGTAATCTTTGTTTTAAACACAATTCAAAAATTTTAAACTGAATTGACTTTTCCTTCAATTGCTATGAGGTCTACTTTTCCTACCAGTAAGTCTCAAGCACCTAGGAGAATGATGTGTATCCCCAACTTACCTGGTAACCGAGGGTAGGAACCAGGCAGGCTCATTCCTCAACCCTTGGTCATGTAGCAAGTCCCAGGGACATTAGCTTCTCAAAACCCCTCAGTTCATTGCCCCCCCTCCCCACCCTTCTCAGTTCAGGTCTCATTAGCTCTTGCCAAGGATTTTACAATAAACAAGTTTTTTATGTTTTTTTTTTTTTTTTTGAGACAGTCTTACTCGGTCACCCTTGGTAGAGTGCTGTGGCATCTTAGCTGACAGCAACCTCAAACTCTTGAGTTCAAGCAATCCTCTTGTCTCAACCTCACAAGTAGCTATAGGCACCTGCCACAATGCCCAGCTACTTTTTAGAGACAGGGGTCTTGCTCTGGCACATGCTGGTCTCGAACGTGTGAATTCAGGCCATCCTCCCACCTCAGCCTCCCACATGCTGGGATTACAGGCATGAGTCATTGTGCCTGGCCACTTTTTTCTTAAATAAAAATGTTTTATTACTTTTCCTGATTTGTAACAGTGTAAAAGTTTGTTTGTTTGTTTTTTGAGACAGTCTCACTCAGTTGCCCTGGGGTTGAGTGCCATGGTGTCATAGCTCACAGGAAACTCTGGGGCTCAAGTGATCTTCTGGCCTCAGCTTCCTGAGAAGCTGGAACTACAGGTACCAGGCTATGCTTTAAAGATGGGGTCTCACTCTACCTCAGGCTGGTCTAGAACCTGTGAGCTCAAGCAATCCGCTTGCCTTGGTCTCCGAGAGTGCTGGGATTCCAAATGTGAGTCATTGTGCCCAGCCCTAAAACTCTTTTTCAGATTATAAGAAAGGTATAAGAGAAAAAAAGAAGTTACCCATCATTTTACCACCTAGAAATAAGCACTATTAGTGGGCTTTTCTCCTAATCTTATGGAGCTTTTTGTATCTTCAAACTAAGGTTGGATCCTACTACACTACATTACTCTTTCAGAAATTTTTTTCCACTTACACAATGTGTCATAGATTTCTCTCTAGGTTATAACCACAGCTTATCACTACTCATGAAGATAGTACAATACTTCAGCACCTGATGTGTCTGGACCTCCCGTCAGATGTAGTCTGCCAAGAGCCCTCTGTGAGCCTAACTAGTCCTCCCCCAAGCCATGTCCTTCTGTTCCATATAGGTGGTTGGGGTGGTGCCAATCCTGACTGACCACCCTCCCCATGATAGAATGAGGAGTACCCGCCCAAACAGACCTGCCCCACCCAGGTGAGGCTGACCTGCCCAGGTAGAATGAGTGTATGTCCCTCCCAGAAAGTGGTGGATGGACCAATCCTTGTCTCCCTAGCCCTTTAAATCTCCCATCCACATTACCCACCTGTGGATTTCTTCCTGGTTGGAGAGCCCACCCCACCTGCACCCAGGTGGAATACAGCCATTTTAATTGCACAAGCCAGGCCTCTGTTTTCCTTTTGTCTTGCACCTCAGAATAATCTTTCATCTTTGGCTCTGTAACCTTTCACCCAACTCCTCACACCTCCACAGAGTAGCAGATAGCTGAAAGGACTCCACCCAGCAAAGTCTCAACTGAGAGACAGGTTTACAACCCAAGTCTCATTGCTCAGCTTTCTTCATGACTAAACAGAACTACTTTTGAAGTCAGTCTTTCTGCCAGTGTCACAAAACTGTCAGGGTGGAAGTCTAGGGCTGCAGGTGGCTCCCTGCCTTCCTGTGAAGATGGCCTGTCTGAGAATGACACCAGCCCAGAAAAGTATAAAGCTGAGATAGGGAAGAGAAAGACAGAGATGTCCTCCAGGCCTGAACCCAGCTCTGCAGAAGCTGGTTTCAGTGACTCTCAGTGACAAGTGCTGACAAACCCTGTGACCAAGCCAATCTCACAGAGATCTTCTCTAGGACATGCTACCACAAGACACTTAGGACATTTCCAATTTTTGGCTTCTTAAATCCAGGGATACCATCTATCATGACACCCTTGTAACTCTGCAGTGGGTTTCTAAGCAATCTCTACAGCCTTGCCCCTTCCTTCCTTCTTCACCATCCCCCAACCCCAGGTCTGCCTCCAAGTTGCGTAACAAGGTAGACTTTGAATAAATACGTGACCATGTCTTGCTGAAAATCTTCACCTGCTTCAGAAGGAAGTGGGGTCAGCCGAGCTAGCATTTCACTTTTAACTCCAGACATGCCCAGCTGATACAAGCCTCTGCTCCACCTGACCTGACCCATTTGGGCCGTGTTTCTCTACCTCAGCTCATGTGTCTGGCATGTCTATTACTTCCCTCTCCCTTTAAGACTCTCCTCACCTCCTGGTTGAGGGATTTTGTGAATCTCCCAGACTGAGTGTGCCCTTCCTTGGCACTCTTAGAGCCGTTATCACAATTACTGTCTCCCCTGAGGGCCTATATACTTCCTGAGGACAGAGCCATGCTTTATGTACCTGGCTGCCCCGAGTGCATTGAGTAAATATTTTTTTTTAATGCATGATTAAGTCAATGATGAATGCTTAATCAGAAACAATTGACTTTGTAGGTAAGTCTACACCAGCAGGAATAGGGGCCATACCTCAACTACCTCTTGCATCTGCTCTTTACACACAAGTTCCAAACCAAAGCCAATTCTTGGGATTACTCATTAGCAAAGGTAGCTCACCCACTCTATGCCACAACCCAGCCTGGGCCTGGTATAATGTAATTGTTCATTAAATATTTATTGAACTGATAAATTAACATTTTTTTATCTAGGCCACAAAAATAAAAAAACAAATTAGAGATAACATACTTTTAAATTAAAACTCCAATATCAGAGAATTCTAAATTTTTCAATATTCAGCTTATTTACTGGACACTTTCTGTAAGCCTACAACAACTTAGGAGTTCAGAATATACCAGTGAACAAGACAAGCCTGGGTTTCCCTATAGTAAGCATATTAGCTGGAGAAAGTGATAATTAAATAATTCAATGCCATACATAAAAAGGAAATAAGCATAATTTATTCTATAAATAATATAGAACTCTAGTTAATGACGTTATGCTAAAGCATCTAAGGCAGTGGTTCTCACTCTGTGGGTCACAACCCCTTTCAGACTGTGTTAAAGGTTCACGGCATTAGGAAGGTTGAGAACCATTGATCTGACGGTTTAGCCATCCAACAAAAACAAAAAATGGTAGATTGATGGAGAGAGGATTGGCATACAGATATGGATTGATATGTCAGAGAACAAATAAACTGTTAATGGTACAATCTGGGTTTTAGATTTCCTGTGTGTATTTCTTTTACTTTTTTACGTTTGAGAAATGACATAAAAATGTTGAGGAAGAATATTGGCTGCCATCAGAGCCATGAAGTTTTTGCTGATTCTGAAGATGAAACTGACATGATAGAAAAACTTCATTGAAAAATAAAGTCACACAAGAAGAAATATGGTTTTGAAAAGCTATACACTGATTTTATGCTTCAAATTTTACCAAAACTGATTTTTTTCAAATGGTGGTGATGCTAGGCTTTTCAAGAGAGTAAGCTGGAGTACAGGCTAGGGAAACTACAATATATAGTTGGGTTGAAAAATGAGTACCTGAACTCTTGACAGAAGGCACGCAAGAGTACATTCTTCAAGTGTCAAAAAGTAATTTAGGAGGGAATGGACTCCTTAAAGGAACATCACTCTCGAAGGCTGAGTCTCAGACTGACGGAGCTGAAGGAGCCACAGGCTGATCCTCTTACTCCCTGGTCTACACTATAGTTAGAGGCAACAGTCCTCCTGATCCAAGTTAAAGGCCAAAAAGGAAGTTTGAATAGCAGATCGTTCCTTTGCTAAAAATAAATGATACACGGAAGCAACGATCCTTAGCTACAGTCAACAGGTTTTATTACTTGCATGAATGGGACTGGCTCCTTTCTAAAGTTCCTGTTTTGTCAGGCAAAACTTTTGATCCACAAGCCACCATTCTGATCAGATTGTGCAAAAATAAAAATGACAGAGAGCCCCAAATCCTCAGGGAAATTCAAAGAATGTCAATGACATTGGTATGGTTTGAACACCTCTTGAAAGCCCAACCATGTACATTTTGTGGGAAGAGAGTAAGCTGAGGCCACTGGCCTCAAGAAGCTTCTGTAACCTGAAGTATGTGTAGTAGTTCTTCCCCTTCTTTACCTGCTGCATGGGCTAAAAATAGGAAGAGGAGGGGGAGGGGAGCAGAGGGGCAGGATGGGTAGAGGGAGGGTGATTGGTAGGACCACACCCACACTGCATTTTACAGGGATACATGTCAAACTTACTAAGTGTACAGTATAAATGTCTTAACACAATAATTAAGAAAGTGTGGTGAAGGCTATGTTACCTAGTTTGTTGTATTTCAAATTGTGTATAAAACTAGCACATTGTACCCCATAAATGCATTGATGTACATAGCTATGATTTAATAAAAAAATAAAAATAGAACAGGCATTATTGTTGGTCCTTTGATCGATAAAAAATTTTCAGAATGCCTACTATGTTTCAGGCACTCTTCAAGATACTAGAGTTTCAGCAATAAAAAAAAAAAAGATAAAACACTCCTACCATTACACAGTTCAGATTCCGGGGGTGGGGAGGGGGAGAAAATAAACAAAGTAAAATATAAATGCTAGGTAGTGATAAAGTTATGGAGAAAATAAAACATGACAGTAAGAAGTTGGGGAGAAAGAAATTACAAAGCATTCAAAATTGTATATAAAATCAGTATGTTGTACCCCATAAATCCAGTAAGGTACACAGTTATGACCTAATAAAAAAAGGGGGGGGTATCATGGTAAGTCTCATTGAAGTCAAATTGTTTCAATGAAAAAACCAGGAGGAGATGGGGAAATCTAATGAAAGAATGTGCCAGAAGATGGGACAACCAATGCAAAGGCAATGCAAAGGTCCCCACGAGTGAGCATGGCTGGCCTACCCAAGCAACAGGAAGGTTAGAGGCATAGAAACAGATGGGGCCAGATAGGCAGTGGGGATTGAGTCACCTGGGATGACTCACCTCAAATAGCAGCCACAACTTGGATTTGCCTCACCTCCATGTTCAAGTTTCCTCTGCTCCATTCAACTTGGTTTGTAATTTCTAAAGACAAGCTTGAGAAGACCTTTTCTGTTTGTGTATCTCCTGACCTTGTTGAAAGCAAGTGTCTAGAGAACAGATTTCCCAAAGGATCAGGAGATGCAAATTGAACAGGTGGACAAAACTAACAACCAAATATCCCAGTCTAACTTTCAAATTCACTCTCATAAGGAACAAGGAAATACTCAGGACTAGCTACCTCTTACTATAGAGTTTCTTTTTATAGGGCCTTGGAAAGTGAGGGTAGTAAGAAAAAAAAATCAAAGGGGCAGGGCATGAAATAGAAAGGCTCTAACTCAGTGATTTTCAACTGTTGTGCCATGAGAGGGTATTAGGTGTGCCACAAAAATTTTTAACATTCGTTTAATTATTTTCAAAAGAAGTTCAAAGCACTTCTAGTAAGTATATTCTAACTCTTTTTGAGATCAACATAGTTTAAGTGTGCCATAGGTTCAAGTGTGCCTTGAGATAAAGATTGAAAAGGCTGGGGGCGGTGGCTCATACCTGTAATCCCAGCACTCTGGGAGGCCCAGGCAGGTAGATTGCCTGAGCGCACAAGTTCAAGACCAGCCTGATCAAGAGCAAGACTCCGCCTCTAAAAATATCCAGGCACTGTTGCCAGCGCCTGTAGCCTCACCTACTTGGGAGGCTGAGGTAAGAGAATTGCTTGAGCCCAAGAGTTTGAGGTTGTTGTAAGCTATGACACCATGGTACTCTATCAAGGCCAACAACGTGAGACTGTCTCAAAAAAAAACAAAAACTGAAAAACAGTGCTTTAAACTAAACACTCAAGCTTCCTCTTACATTTCCCTATCTTTTCTGTTCCAAATTTCCATGTGTACCAAGAAATGCTGAACACTCCCCGGCTTTAACTATATATGGAATACAGAATGTGAGTACCCAGAAGGCAAATTCTTGGTGTCTTCGCATTGTGAGTGATTCAACACACACAAACAAAATAAACCTATACAAACAGACTTTACTTAGAGAATGAGTGAACGTTCTAGTACAGGGATGTGAATAGTGAGGCTTTTGAGGGGACTGGGTTTCAAAGATTATTGAAATGTTTGTGGGATATAAAACTAAGGTCTGAGATGAAACTTGCCTGAAACCAGGGACGCAGTGTTTAGTAACATCCGCTATTGCTACATTCAGCCATATTCTCCAGGGAAAGAGAGGGGAAAAAAGAATTGGATAAAAATGCTTTACCACTGCCGATGTTTTTACATAAGCCAGATGAAGTTGGGGAAGCCGTTGTCATGCAGGTAATCAGAGCTATGCAAACACTGATAATTTGCAGTGCGAGTCATCAATTTTAGAGTTTCTCTTTCAAATGGTATAGGCAAATGTCTCCTCTATTTCATTTTTCTGTGTGGACAGGTTTCTTGCATTTGCTTCCTACGGTATAATGTACCTTACTTGGGATTGTGCAAAATGAAAGATTGCCTTTAGTAGTTAAAAACAAGTAAACTGCACAGTAGACTACAGGAAGACGCGGGAATAATGCCTGCATCCGCAGCCCAGCCAAGACCTGGCAACCCTGGGAAAGCCAACAGTTAATTCTCAGCCAGAAATAATAAAAGTTTCCCCAGATAAACACAAATTAGAGATCACCATTTGACAGACCATAAGAGAGCCTTGAAAACCATGATTTTCAAGTTGAAAAAAAGATGCTATAATACATTAAGTGGGAAAAATATAGGCACAAAATTTTAGTATGTGTATTACAACTTTTAAAAAATACACATAAAGATGGTTACCCTCAATGGTTACCCTCAGATTAGGGGAGTCAGTTTTGGTGTGTGTTGGGGGGTGGGAGGGAAGGCTTTCCCTGTTGTAATAACATAAATTTCCTTTATGAATTTGACTGGAAAGATGGAGGAAGTCATTTAAGTAGAGTTTGCAAGAAAAGTAAAATTTGCTATAAGGGTGATTTAAAGCAGGTAGGAGTGGTGAGGAATCTGTGTGGTGCACCTCTGGAGACCCTCGGGTAAGGCTGGGGCCAGGACCTGGGGAAGGACACTTGAGGGTATCAGTCCAGAGAGCCTCAGGTCTGGAATACTTTGCTGTGAGTTTGGACATGACCCTGTGGACAAAGGGAAGGCTTGACGTCTTTGAGGAGGAAAAGCTTGATCCACGTTGAGCTTTCAGGAGCTGGTTACAGCAGCCACAGGGAGGCCTTAGTTCAGAGGCTGTGGCAGCTTGTGGACAAGGAGTGAAAGGAAGGGGGCCCTCCAGACTTATCAGCTTCCTGGAAGAAACCGTTGCTTAATATATTTAGTCCAATGGCTACAGTGTTGTCTGAGCACCCAAGAGTCCCTGTTGAAGCTGCTTAGGAAGGTATCAGGGACATTCTATATGGACAGAGCCTAAAATGCCCACCTGCAAACAGAACACAGAGAGGATGGTGCCAGTGAAACTTCTGAGACTGAGCGGGGGGGGGGAGGGGGGCAGCACAGAAAAAACAAAGCTTTCCAACTTGTACAGACCCCACCAACTTAGCCAGGAAATGAGTCACTGCTCCTAAGATACAGCTTGTGTACAATGGTGAGTTTCTCTTCACCTTCCTGCTGGGCTCTCTCTGCACTGCACACAACACTGCCACATCTTAAATAAGACAGCTGCAGCTTAACGCTGCACCCTAACGCTGCACCCTACAAGGACAGCTCTCCATGCAGTCTCCAAACTTCCGTGTTCCCCACCAGTAGGAAACCATCTAAGAACACAAGAGTCTGAGTAGACTCTCAATATATGTGCACATTTATACAATTATAGAATGACTATTAGCCTGCATACTGTATTATGCACTGTAAGTTTATTTCATTTTTAAAAATTAACCAGGAAAAAAAAAAACTTCTGCTATTTTTTTCTTGTAGTCAAAGGAATGGCCTTTCCTTTCAGAAATACAACCATAGCTGCATTTATCCACAGGGTAAGGGAAAGGGGGAGTCTCTGGGGAAAGACTGGGCTGGACTGGTCCCCACCTCTTTGTCACGTGAAGACTCTCTCAGGGATGCACCCAAGTTCACTGTGGACATGCCCTAGAAAGCAGGGTGTAGGAGATACTGTTTTCTGCTGCAAATTCCCTAGCCCAGACACACGTAAACATGATAAAGGTCTCAACACTTTCAGTTCTCTACTCATCGCCATCTTCTCTTCATTCAGGATGGCCTCTGCTGTAAGATTTCCGTGGATAACTTGATGAACTCAGCCACCGCTGGTAACGACTGCCTTGTTCCACTGTTTCATCAGGAGCATGAAAATGCTGATTTTCTAATTCTTCATTCTTTTTGCATTTATTAGCTGTGATTTCTCCATGATTAAAAGCTTTCTCTCATCAGCCATTTGATTATCTTCAAAAAATATTTTGTGTTAAGCAAGATCAAAGCTGGATTCTTGCCCTTTATTTTTCAGAGTAGTAAGTTGGTGTCCTGGCAACTTGCAAAGGTGACCCACTAGATCTTGTGGTTTCTCTTGTTTGCCTTATTCTGGAACCTTTACATCCTTCCCCTTGCTTGTATACTGAAAATCTTGGGTCCTACACTATAACAGTTTCAAATAATATAAATATTTCACACCATAAAGATCCTCTAAAGTCACTTGAAGTATTTTCTTTGTGCATGGAGTTAGCACCAACCCAACAAGATATTCATCTTTTAAAACCTGTTTTCAATTGTTAGTGCATTTTTTTCTTTTTTTTTTTAAATTGTGGTAAAAGATATATAATATTTATAATATTAAATTTACCATCTCTACCATTTTTAAGTGTAAAGGTTAGCACTGTTATATATAGTCACATTGTTAGGCAACTCATCTCCAGAAATCTTCCCTCCTGGGACACTGAAACTCGAAATACCCATTAAACACTAATTCCCCTGCCCTGTCACTCACCCCTTGGCAACCAATTTTCTGTTTCTGTCCTTGTGATTTTTACTATTGTAGATATTTCATAAGCAGAATCATACAGCATGTGTCCTTTTGTGACCAGCTTATTTTGCTTAGCATAATATCCTAGCGGTTCATCCGTTTTGTAACATGTGACAGGATTTCCTTTTCTGTACGGTACACACACCACCACACTTCCTTTACCCTTTATATTTGGGTTGCTTCCACCTCTTGGCTTCTGTGGACAATACTGCAATGACTGCAGGTATGCAAATACATATCTCCTGCAGACCCTACCTTGGATTCCTTTTAAATTATACAAAACATTTACAAAGGTACTTTAGAGACATTTAGCTTTTCCTGCAACCCTGCACACCCCTCCTCCAATGTTAATCACTTTCACTAGTTTATCTATCTTTCTGTTGTTTCCTTTCGGACTCTAAGTGCATTTGCATATACTACTCTACACAAAAGGAAGCAGCTCTCCCTCCTTCTGCACCTTGCTTTTTATTTACCTAATACAACCGAGATGTGCCCCTCCTTGAGTAGAGACATTCACCATCACCTTTTATAGCTACATAATACTTCACTATGTCAGTGGACCACGTTATTCACTCATTCTCCTATGACGACACCTGACTTGTTTCTAGAATTTTCCTATCACAGACAGTACCACAATGAATGCCCTTGTGCACATGCCGTTTCTTATTTTTGCCCACTTATCTTTGGGATTGATAGATTCCTAGATGTGCATTTCCTCAGTTGAAGGGAAAACGCACAAGCAGTTCTGACAGATCTTGAGAAATACCCTCCTGCAGGGGTAGCACCAGGTTGCATTCTAACCCCCAAGCTGGAAGAGGTCTGGTTTCTCACAGAACTTTTGCATTTTTGCTAGCCTGTAGATGGGACATGGGATGGCATCTGGGTGCAGTTTTAAGACACACTTCTCTTACTGTGAGAGAGGTTAACATCTTTCCACATGTTGAGAGTAATACATTTTTTACCTTTTAATTGTTAATAGCTTTTTCCTAGTTTTCTATTAATTATAGAACTTTTTCTTCTCAATGTTTAGGAACTGTTTATATGTGTTAGTCATGTTAGCCCTCTGTGATATAATTCAATTATGTTCTTGCTGGTGGTTGTTCTGCCATGTAGGGTTTTTTTTTTTTTTCCTAAAGGCAGTCAAGTGTATTAATTTTCCCTGATTTCTACTGAATTCTGAGTCAGAAAAATTACTCCCCTCTCCAGGTTAATAGAAATTAATCCATGTTTTTGTCTTTGGTTACCTTTTAAGTAGTGAATTTCGGTCAGTCAACCAATACCCGCTGGAATCCTCCATCTATGGAGGCAAAAATAGGCTTGCAGGACTCTTAATTCCAAATCATAAAAGAGACCTCTGTATTTTCAGGGTCTCCTTCTCTCCTCCCTGTAGATAGGGAGAGATCATCCCCTGGAGGGCGCACACCCACCCTATCATTTAGGCAGTTTTGGCCCTTGTGGACACAGTTAACATTTCACTTGACATAGCCCACAGGTCACTTCTTACATTATTTTGTGCCTCTTCACCTGAGTCCCTCAAAGTCAGATGGCAAAGTCAAACCAGTGGCTCACTGCAATCATGTCACACCCTGCTGACAGCCATCTGTCACCTAGTGTGGCAAAAATTAGTTTGCCCCCTGAACTGTGCCCCAGGGACAGCTTGCAATAGTAGGATGACATAGTGCCAAGAAAAATAATGTTTATGATGCATGTAGTGCACCACAGATCTCAGCTAAAATGAACGTTTAAATGTGAGTCAACTTTTTAAATTATTCCCCTCATTAGCTGTAACCATTCTCATTCCATTTTCCCTTCTCAATCCTAACACTTAAGGATTAGTCCACTGTGTTTCCTGTTTTACATTTGGTGAGCCTGAGAAAGGGGTCCCCTCGGCTGCCTGCCTACCAGGGGGAGAGGCAGCTGCAGGCCAAAGGCAGGGCAGGGGTCCCTGGGATCCTGACTCAATAAAGCAAACAGGTTCACATCTCAGAAGTGCGTCCTAGAATGGAAATCTGCGGGTTAACATTATTTTGGAAAATGGGAATTCTCTACTCTGAGCACCCATGTACTTGTTTAACTGACAAACTTTCATTTACAGAATAAGACTTTGCCTTGTCCCTAAGTTCTGCTGACATAAATAATAATTTTTTTTTTTTTTGGCAAAAACACCGTCAAATTTAGTATTTGGATCTGCAGTCCTCAGGTCATTAGAAATGAAGCCGGTGGCAGGTGAACTAATAGCTGCAAGAAGAAATGTGAATGTGGGAAAATGAGGCTACAGGAACAGAGGAAGTTTCAGAACTGAGCAGCGAGGGGCAGTCAGCTCACCCTGGTGTGGTGTGGTGCGCGGCTCTCACCGCATCTCAGCGGTAATCACTGCCACCGACAACCACTCACATCATCAAGAAAAATAAAATTTCACCCTGGGCCCAAGATTTAAGAAGTCTATACAGTACAAAACTGAGTTGAGAATAGTTCCATTTTAGAAAGGCCAAGTTTTTTCTTTAAAAAGTTTGATGTTTAAATAATGAAGGTTTAACTATTTGGAAATTGGACCCACATGGAAGACCCCATTCCTCATTAATTATGATGTGAATCCTGAACAGCTTTTGTGTGGCATGAAGTGTGTTTAGCATCTGCCAATTTAAAGTTGATGCACAGTTCTTTCCCCAAATGGTTTCTAATGATGTTTCATATTGAACATTTTCCCCAGAACAGTTCTAAGGCTTTTCACAAAATGCTTACATGGCCTTTCAATTCCAATTTTAAAAAATGCAGTTATTCCTGAGGCAAAGGTTCAATGGCATGTACTTCTACAGCTAAAGGTCCTGAGAATCATAACCCCAAAATAGATGCTGCCTAATTAATTTTCCCATCGATCACTGGTGGCATTCTGGAAATTAGAGGCAAGACATGAATACTTACGGAACATGGTATAAAACTGCTGGGGGTTCAGATTCCATTTTCCCCAGGGGGTCTTGTGGCCTTTAGACTGGGCATAATTAGCATGATTGAACTCCGGTTCAGTGCCAAACGAATCCAGGACTCGGAGCATGCACCTGAAAGAACAAAGCCATGTGTGTGAAAAGACATCCTTGACTCCAAATTCCAAAAGGTACAAACTCCATTCCTTGCTCCAGGCACTACCCCAAAAGGACAAATACTTTCAATGGTAGTCTGGGCAAGCAATGAGGGGCTTCAGAACAGCTCGTGTATTAAACAACTACAGGTGCAACTTTAGAGCCTGGACTGCCTGCCTGCCTGCCTAATCACAAAGAATCACTAAAATACTAGCACAATAAAAAGTGCTACGAAAATTAGAACTAGGGACTGTCATGTTCATTGCTCCACATCCAACACCCAAGCTAGGGTCAAGCATATGGTAGGTGCCTAATCAACAGCAGAAGCAGCAAAGAGCTATCATCTTTAGAGGTCTTGTCTACTTAAAGCCTATGGCATGCATTATCTCTTTCCACTATCGTTCAATATTCTCACCAATTAACTAGAGCATTTGGTGGATTTTAGGTCACAGGCAATGGTGATTTTTATATATCAGATAGTAATAGAACTTTATTGCTTTCTCTTAGAGAATCTTATATGTACTGTAAAAATTTTTAAACATCATCAATTAAGGTCAGGAGTGGTGGCTCATGCCTGTAATCCTCGCATACTCTGGGAGGCTAAGGACAGTGGATTGCTTGAGCTCATGAGTTCGAGAGGCGGATTCTTGAGCTCTTCAAGTTCTCAGTGTGAGACATACAATGTTCACCTATTTTTAAGAGATGGGGTCAAGAGCAAGACCCCATCTCTAAAAATAGCTGAGCATTGTGGCAGCACCTGTAGTCCCAGCTACTTGGGAGGCTGAGGCAAAAGGATCACTTGAGCCCAAAAGCTTGAGTTTGAGGTTACTGGGAGCTATGATGCCCAAGTACTCAACCAAAGGTGACAAAGTGAGACTCTATCTCAAGAAAAAAAAAATCAACTTAATTATTTTTTGAAGAAATTTAAAGCACAGTATATTTTCTCTTTTACTTTTTTTTGATCAACATAATTTAAGCATGTTGTGGAAGTTTAACCATAGGTTCAAATATGCCGTGAGATAAAAAAGTGTTGAAAAACACTATCTCAAAGCCGGTAGAAATACATGTCAAGTTTTTGTTTGGCTATTCCAAAGTCTTAGAACAAAGCAAAAATTTTCTACTAGCTATTTATTTATTCTTTGTATAGCCTATGAGCTAAGAATTATTTTTAACATTCTTAAATGGTAAATAAGAATACTTTATGACATGTGCAAATTATATGAAATTCAGACTTTCACATTTAAAAATAAAATTTTATTTGAATGTAGCCACATCCTGCTGTTTACCAACTGTCTCTGGCTGCTTTCAAGCTGTAACAGTTCAGTGCAACTGAGACACAGAGCCTGGAATATTTACTGGCTGGTCCTTTGAAGACAAAGCCTGCCAGCCACTGTTTCAGAGTGTACAAAGAACAACCAATCAGAAAAAAGGACTCAAAACTGGAACAAAGCTTACTGATTTTACTTACATTCATTTCAACACTGATGCTTAAAAGATCAATACAAATTTAACTTGCAGATGGCCAATAAAAACAGCCTTATTTTCTCTTAGGATCTTACTCAATTTTTTCTTTTTCCCTATCAGGAAGTTCCTTAAAATGTTTTTTTTTTTTGTTTGTTTGTTTGTTTGTTTTTTGGAGACAGAGTCTCACTCTGTTGACCTGGCTAGAGTGCATGGCATCATATCAGCCTGGCTCACAGCAACCTCAGACTCCTGAGCTCAGGCAATCCTCCTTCCTCAGCCTCCCGAGTAGCTGGGACTATAGGTACCTGCCACAATGCCCAGTTAATTTTTCTATTTTTATTCAAGACAGGGTCTGGCTTTTACTGAGGCTGGTCTTGAACTTCTGAGCTCCAGTGATCCTCCCAGAGTGCCTGGATAACAGGTGTGAGACACCACATCTGGCTTCATTCTTTCAACTTCTATTTCGATTTCAATGTAGGATTCAGGAAAAAGAAAAATCCAGACACCAGACTGGATTTTCCAGTAAGTACACTCATAAACTCTTGTTTTCATGTGTTTATTTTGCGTATTAGAGATTGCCATAATTTGTCTTGACAAGAAGGAAGACAAAAGAAGGCAAGAAGGCCAAAACCACAAGTGAAACACAAGCTGACTATAGGAAGGACTTTCTTTTTTTTCTTTCTTTTTAGAGACAGAGTCTCATTTTCTCATTCTCGGTAGAGTACCGTGGTGTCACAGCTCACAGCAACCTCCAGCTCATAGGCTTAGGCGATTCTCTTGCCTCAGCCTCCCGAATAGCTGGGACTATAGGCACCCATCACAACACCTGGCTGTTTTTTTGTTGTACTGTTTTTCTGTTGTACTGGCTGGGACCAGGTTTGAACCCACAGTATATGGGGCCAGCACCCTACTCACTAAGCCACAGGGCTGCCCAGGAAGGACTTTCTTATCTGGGATTCTTGTGAGGCCCTCACAGGACACTATTATCATGTGGCAATGTCTCCAACAACAGGTCATCAGACTGGCAGCCAACAGGTGGACAGAAGTAGGAGTCCACAGTCCAGAGAGAAGCAAGCTAGGTCAATGCTTACTTCCCTTGCTTTCTGAATACTTCAGAATAGTCTTTTCCTCTTCTTAATAAAGCATTTTCATTGCTTAAATTATATTTTGCCCCTTTAAAATAAGATGCATCTCACTTGCCCAGTGATATAAAGGATTGTTGGCTTTTTTAGTTGCTTAATTTGACTTCTCTATAGATTCTAATTATCAAGCTTTTGTCCGATTGATAATATGCAAATATCTTTTCCCATGCGGATGGTTGTCTCTTTGCTTTGGTTTTCTCCTTAGCTGTACAGAAGGTACTTAGTTTAATTAAGTCCGTTTATTTTTGTTGTTGCAATTGCCACAGGAGTCTTCTTCATAAGTCTTTCTCTAGGCCAATACCTTCAAGTATTTTTCCCACACTTTCAAGGATTTTTTTACTGTTTCATGCCTTATATTCTGATCTGTTATCCATCCTGAATCAACTTTAGTGAGTTTCCCTGAGATATCACCTAACCCCAGTGAGAATGGCCAATATCACATAATCTCATAACTGCAGACGCTGGCGTGGATGTGGAGAGAAGGGAAAACTTTTACACTGCTGGTGGGACTGCAAACTAATACACTCTTTTTGGAAGGAAGTATGGAGAATCCTCAAAGAACTCAAACTAGATCTCACATTTGATCCTGCAATCCCATTACTGGGCACCTCCCCAGAAGAAAAAAATCATTTTCTCATAAGGACATTTACACTAGAATGTTTATCGCAGCTCAATTGACAATCACCAAAATGTGCAAACAGCCTAAATGCCCACCAACAACCTGTGGTATATGTATACCATAGAATGGATTAACAAGCTGTGGTATATGTATACCATAAAATACTACTCAGTCATTAAAAAAGATGGAGACTTAACATCCTTTGTATTAACCTGGAGGTAGAACTCATTTTTCTTAGTAAAGTATCACAAGAAAGGAGAAGCATGAATTGAACGTGCTCAATTCTAATAGGAGGACAATTGATGACCTAGTACATAGTGGAGGGTGGGAGAATAGGGGAGCAGAGAAGAGTAAGGAGGGAGGGGAGTGGGGGGGTCATGGTGTGTGACACACGTCTTGGGGGAGGGACACAATTATAAGAGTGACTGTACCTAACACGTAAGCAGTGTAACCTGGTCGTTTGCACCCTCAGTGATTCCCCAACCAAAAAAAAAAAGGAAAATAAGATGCAAAAGGAATTGGTTGGAGCCAGCCAATCATTCTCTGGGAAAGCTGGCAGTGTTCAGCTGGCAGGGACTGTGGCAGCAGCTCTGCAAGAAGGTTACTGTGAGAGGAGAGAACCAACACTGACTAGTGGGTTAGTGGGTCCCAGCTCAGCTCCCATCAGAGAACCAGAGCTGGGAGTCGGCAGCACCACTCTGTGACTCAAAGATTATAGCTCTGGTGTGGGCACAGCAGGTGGGAACAGGGCACTCTGGTCAGAAGCAGCCATGCTGCCGCTCCTTTCACTCATTTGCAATTGACTCTAACAGTCTAATAATTGACCCTTGGTATCTTCAAGGGATTGGTTCTAGGAACCATTGTGGATACACAATCCATGGATGTTCAAGTCCCTTATATGAAATGGTGATGTGTTTGCCTGTAACTGTTGTGGAGAAAGTTATACTCTACTGCTTTTTATTTATACTATTTTTAATTGTTTCTTCTTCAGAGAACAGGTTGTGTTTTCTCCCCATTCCTGAGATACATTATCCTAGGATAATGTTCTCCAGGTCCATCCAAGTTGCTGTGAAAGACATTCTTTCAACACTTTTAATGACTGAGTAGATATTAAAAATTCAATTCAGGGTATGTGTTTTGGAGTGCACACACACCATTTTCTTTATCCATTCATAAATTAGGCACTTAGGTTGATTCCATATCTTTGCAATTGTAAATTGTGCTGCGATAAACATTTACCTGTATCTTGTTGAAAATCTTTGCATCTTTGTCCTAAGGGATATTGGTCTGTAGCTTTTTGTTGCATCCTTTTCTGGTTTGGTACCAAGATGATACTGGCTTCACAGAAGGAGTTAGGGAGAAGTGCCTCCTCCTTGATGTTAGTAATTTCTGTAGGATTGGTGCCAGTACTTGAAATTTGGTCTCGTGAAATTTGGCTGAGAATCTTGGGAGATTTTTTATCACTGCCCCCAAACTCAGCCTTGTTGTTGGTCTGTTTAGGATTTCTATTTCTTCCTGATTCAGGCTTGGGAAGTTGTACATTTTTAGGCCTTTATCATTTCCTCTACGTTTTCAAGTCTGTGTGCATATAGATTTTCATAGCACTTATGGATATTTTGTATTTCTATGATATCAGTTATAATATTTCCTTTTTCATTTCTGATTGAGCTTATTTGAGTCCTTTATTTCTGGTTAATCTGGTTAGTGGTGATGACTACATTTTTAAACTGAAGTTTCTTTTTGTTTTTCATTTGAATAATTAAAACAAACTGGTAAGTAAAAAGTTGCTTGGTGGGGGCCTAACTGCTGAAAGGGAGGACTTTTGTACAGTGCCTAGATGTAAGGTAGGTAACACTGGGTTCCTTGTGACAAAGGACTGGACTGTTTGGGCTGTTTCTCAGAAACTCAAAATTCTACTTCATTTTACTTGAGGCTTTGACTTGGGCTTTGAATGTTTATTTTCTAGCACATCTAGGTTAGATTTATAAACCAGAGGAAAAAGACTGGTCAATGACATGGAGGTTTAACATTATAGTTTTCCTTCTCCAGTCACATTCCACATCTGTGTGCTATGGAATTGTGCCACTAATATTTATGTCATCTCTTTAATGTCTTCTGTGTCTGGAGTATCAGGAGCAGACTAATGACTTGAAAAGATATTGCCCAGATGCCCAAAGCAGCTGGCCTGCTTAATAGGGTCTGCAGCAGCAATGCCAATTGACTCCAGGAACATTCTTCGCTCTCATCCTGTGAAAGGGATGCTCACCAACTCTTCATCAGGCAATATTTCTAATGGTGTTTAATGAAGAACATGGCATATCTCAGACTATTTTCATCTTTCTTGTATGTCTTCAATGTTCAACAAAGACCTCATAGGAAGCAAAACAGGTATGAGTTTTGCCATACTCAGTAGAATACTACTTGCATGTAGGTATTTAGAAAAACATTCAGTTGAATTTCCTCCATCCCCATGTAAATTAGACGGAACTTACAAATATTTTTCTAAGATCAACAGGTCTCAAAGGTTTACTCCTAAATGATCAGGTGATAATGTTACATTCCATGAAATACATATCATTAACCAAGATGAATATAGAACCCTGACAACTTCTAATTTTTAAAGGGACAGGAAATTGGCAAGATACTTTCCAGAGGATCTCACTGGCCTTTTGATGGCATCTTAGCTTCCTTACACCACAAAGACTGCAGGGCCAAAGCACTTACAGACTTTCTCCCTGCTAATGCCACCAAGGTGGTTGATTTATCAAAGAAAGGCAGACAAACCCCCTCCTGAGATGGTGTCTTTACATCTAACAAGAATTAAGTGCTAATCAACAGCAACCATTTTCATAACAAAATTGTCCTTTTTAATTAATCTAAACACTACCAATTAGACTATTTTTTCACCCAAATAACCCTTCTTATTGGTAAAAAAATGAGTGGAGGGCAGCCTGTGCTGCAGTAGTTTCTTTTGCACATTTATCAGATGTTTGCCATTCACAAAAGGTCAGGAAACAGCAGCTCTATTTTTGTGAAGATTAAGAAAAAAACCCAAAGAGGAATAACTTGATGCAAAAGGTAGACTGCAATCCTAGCCCACTCCAAGTTTTTAATTTTGCTTTTTTAATATTCATGTATACTATTAAATTTTTTAAAAAGGCCTTTAAATTTATTCACCTTAAAAAGTTTCATTTTAAAGGAAACTTTTGAAGACCATAAATAAAAGCCACTATCAGCTGCAATAAATTCTAGATAACCAACAAAAGCATACAACCCTTCTTAAAAAGTATTATTAAATTCAAAATAGATGCTTCTGCTTGCTAAAGGTTGAGACTCACAGCTACTCTCAATGTACACACCCCTATCATGAAATTAATTTATAGCTTTCATATGAAAGCTATAACCTAATAACAGCCTAAGAATATGGGGAGGAGGGAGGGAAAGGGGAGGGGGAAATGGGTGGAGGGAGGAGGATTGGAGGGATCACTTCTGTGGTTTATCTTACAAGGGTACAAGCGAATCTTTCTAAGAGTAGAATACAAACGTTTTAACATAATAACTAAGAAAATGACATGAAGTCTATGTTAACCAGTTTGATGGAAATGTTTCAAATTGTATGTGAAAACACCACACTGTACCCCAGAATTGCATTAATGTACATAGTTACCATTCAATAAAAAAAATAAATACAAAAGAAAATTCACGTAAGTATTAAAAGAACTGCGCTCGCTTCGGCAGCACATATACTAAAATTGGAACCATACAGAGAAGATTAGCATGGCCCCTGTGCAAGGATGACACGCAAATTCATCATGGAGAAGAACCAATATGTTTATGGTTCATCTTTTAACAGTACACGCGAATCTTTCTAAATGAAGAATATTAATGTCTTAACACAATAACTAAGAAAATGACATGAAGGCTATGTTAACCACTTTGATGAAAATATTTCAAATTGTATATAAAAATAACACACTGTACCCCATGACAGTATCAGTGTATGCAGCTATGATCTAATAAAAAATAAATATCCCCACAACAAAAAATAAAAATAAAAATAAAGAACTATAGGAAATACAGTAGCATCAAACTGAACTCTTTCTTGAAAAGGCTGAAAAGAAATCAAACAATTAATAAATCTTATTATACAAGTCAATGTTCTTAGTGCCATACTTGAGAACTATATAAAATTACTTTCAAAATTAAATTGCAGTCCCAAATCCACACCCCAGAAAACACTGGGCCATCCTACTCAATAATGAAGGCTGCACAGAATACACACACACTGCAGCCACACTAATCACAGGCTCATCTTAAGTGCAAGACCCCAGTATTCAGACAACATATTCCCAGATTTCCCTTCCAAGAGTGATGAGAATACTGATGAGGGAAAAGGTAAGAGCAATGAATCATCCTCTCAAACCTACAGACCTCAAGAAATGACACTGTCCATATTTTGTCAAAATTGTTATTTGATTAAACACATGAGATGGTGTAGGCGTGCTGGGAGAGGAATGCTAAGTATTAGGGAAGATAAAAAGGAGGTTGGACACTCATTTTCTATTCCTAAGAAATCAATGAAAATAATGAATAGCCTAGCAAGCAGAAAATCACGGAGAAGAATCTGAATTTCAATTAGAAATGACACACTCCATATAGCTCAAAAGATATTATTTGATAAGCTTTTTCTACCTGCAACCAAGCAACTGTACAGAAACAAAAACAAAGTGTAAGCACATAAGAAAGGACAGCGCATAGCACTTACTGGTAATGAACCCACGACGGTCCAAGAGTTTTCTTGAATTGAGCAAGTCCCACAATATCAATATAAATGAGCTCAACGATCCTGTCTCCTACAGTTGGGCAGCCAGATCGGTTTCCTACAACCTTCTTCATGATTCTAGAGAAAGGACAGGAGGGAGGGGAAAGAGAAGAAATCCTTTAGATCAAGGTAATAAACTCGATATCTTTGACAAGCAAATATCATGCCCCTCCCCCCCAAATCCTTGTTAGAGATGATAGCATGGCCCTTCCAAATCTGCTACCTGTATCAATTGTTTCCATTCATTAAAGCCAACCAAGGGCCCTGATTCTGACACTTGCACAAGCAAATGGTGGCATATAAACACAACCTTCGAAATCAAGAAGATTTGGGTCTGAGTCCCTCTCCACTCTGTAGCAGCTATGAGACCTTAGACAAATTACTTAAACTTCTCTGAATTGTTCTTTGCACATCCTCCAGCAACGAAGGATCGAATATGAAGAGGATGATACCAACTTCTCAGGGATTCTTCAGGTAGTCCAATGAGCTATTGAATAAAGATGGCTAATGTAGGCCAGATACGGAATGACGAGATATTCTGGCCCCTGGGCTTGATCTTATACCCTTACTGACCCTTTTTTCCTAAATTTCTTTACCCTCTAGCCACTACAGTATTAACTTTTTATATTCTCTTGTACTGCTCCCTGATTTTTTCTCTTATCTAAAACTTTCCCTAATTCAGCTGTATTCCAGAGTACTGCACCCTGGTTTATTCTTCTCCAGCACCTTTTCTCCCATCCACAGATCCACCCAGACATGACATATAGTCAGTCCTTGAGGAATGTCATCTCCTGCAACATCGTTTCATTACAATGTTGATGGAAAAAAATCAGTTTCATCCTATGTTGCTTCACTTAACATCCCCGTTTCCAAGAACCCACCAATGATCTGAAGTGAGGGCTGACTGAACAGACCTTCTTTGCACCAACTGAGTCTCTGCCAGATAAATCCCCACAATGCCTTTCCTGACCTCCCCAGCCAAGCCCTGGTACTTCCCTTTGTTCATCTTCCCACTCACTCGTTCCCTTGTTCATTTAATAGTTGCATGAGCACCCACTATGTACTCAGCATACCTAAGGGCTAAATTCCCAGTGGTGAACTATTTTCAGGTTTCTGCGTGTGTTTACATTCTGTGCTTACATTCTAGCATCTACATCTCAATCAGCATGCACAGAAGTATAATTAACATAATTATTGCAATATTAGTTGTAATCATCAAGAGTGTCAGTTTCTTGAACACACACTGGTCACCTCAGTAGTTCCCACACCAAAACACAGCCCACAAGAAAGCATTGAGTGACTGCCAAGTGTGGACATGCAGCCACTTCAGAGGTCATATGTCCAGTGGGTTTTAAAGCAAGCAGGAGGCATGAAAGGGACAGATGTGGAGACAAAGGGTTCAGAAGACCTGAGGTTCATCTAGCATAGAAAAGAGTAATATAGTAAGTACCATGGTGAAGGTCATGGGTTTAAGGTCAGATGGAGACAGGCCTAAATCCTGGCTCTCCTACATGCTACCCCTGAAGCCCTGAACAACTTATTTTTGGTTTGAACCTCAGTTTCCTCATTTTAAAATGAGGAGAACAATAGCAACTACTTCCCTGTGCTAAGGACTAAGTAAAACATGTAAGACCTTGGTTAGTATCTGGTGTATAGTAAGAAATCAACAAAGGTTAGCTGTTAGTAGTCATTATCAGTATTATGGTTGTCATAATTGTTGATACTATCATAATTGAAGCCTTTATCAAAGCATCTGGCATATGGAAATCATTAACCAATGGCAGCTGATATTATCTTACTGATCTAATTGCTTTCATTTCAACACATTGCCACCAGCCAAGTGGGGACCTCAGTCCTAATACTTGGACCTCTCTGGGTATCAATGTCTTAGATGATCAAGTAGGAGCAGCATAGAACACTCTTTGCAGATTTACACTCTTCCCATCTGTAGAATGTTCCTTCAAGCTATTTCTTCTGGACAAAATTGGCACATTGCAACACGACAACTTGACTATTGGGTAGAAAGTCTCCATGGGAAGTTATCCAAAAAGAGCAAAGGGGGTCAAAGCTTAGCCAGCTGTGCCAATTTCAGTGAAAGAGAAAACCCAGGTAGAGTCGGAGTTGAAAGTTGGCTAACTAAAAAAAGGATTGGGGTCAGGGCTTTCAGGAAGCTCAGTCTATCCAAATTAAATTCTAAACAGGAACCTTCTGCTCTGTTTTAAGATTTGGAGAGTTTAATGTTGAGGGGTATGGTATGAATTTCAGCAAGACAGGGAATTAGGAAAGTCAATAATGTTTTCTGCTGCAGATGTTGGAAGCACCTGTAATAGCAAAGAATAAGCTCCTTAGTTTGAATTTTCTGGCATTCATTTATGAAGCCTCTGGAGCCTGCAGCTACAATGAAAACATATTATCCTTTTCACAGTGTATGTATTTAGCTCCTGAAAATAATCTTCTTATCTCCTGTTTAGTGAATTATCACTTTCATTTTCCTCCACAAAAAATTACACACTAATAGAGGGCTTTAAGAGTTTACAATTTCTTTTTTTTTGTATTCTGATTTTAAAATTGAAAAGTAATCTCCTTACTCCTTGAGCTCAGCCAGTGAAGCTGAAATCCTAATGTCATGGCCCAGTAAGTACAGAGATGTAATTAAATCACTCCACTGAACTAATTCACCAAGAGGGCCACCACTGAAAGCTGTCTCTGCAATCTTAAATCCAGATTCCTTGGTCAGGAGTCCCAGGTGAACGAGGACCTAGAAAACAAAGCACAGACATATGCTGATCCACAGCAAATCGAGTACAAACATCATAGTAATGCACTAGCAGGGAATCAACCAACCACGGAGCCAGGCTTACACAGCCGAACACAGTCTCAACGTGGGGATGCCATTTTTCTAGAAGACAGAAAGACAAAAAAGAAGAAAACCTTTCATTGTTGTATAGAGAAATAAAATCACTATGGTCCTTGGTCTGGCTATGAACATGAGGTATGGATAATCCTACTTCTAAAAAGCAGAGTTTATTTGTAGAATCAGAATTTTAAAAACATAAGCCAGACCAATTTAAAAAAGTCTTTTAACAATACTAGGTTTTTATCCACAGCTGGAATATTTTTAACCCTTTCCCACGGAGTGTTTGAACGCATAGAAATACAAACATGACAATGTAGTCAATGTCACTGTATTTATCATGTAGCTTCAACAATTAATCCATAAAAACATCTCATTTAATCTACACCTCTCATTTTCTCCCAATCTCTCTAGAGCAAGGTTCTCAACCTTTTTAATGCCGTGACCCTCTAATACAGTTCCTCATGTTGTGGTATCCCCCAACCATAAAATTATTTTTGTTGCTACTTCATAACTGTAATTTTGCTACTGTTATGAATCGTAATGTAAATATCTTATATGCCAGGATCTATTTAGGTGACCACTGTGAAAGGGTCGTTCGATCCCCAAAAGGGTCACAACCCACAAGTTGAGAACCACTGCTGTAGATTAACTTGAAGCAAATTCTGGATGATATATCTTTTCATCTATAAATATTTCAGTATGTTTCACTAAAAGAAACAAACCTTCCTTTAAAAAATATAAGCCTGGCTTGGCGCCTATAGCTCAACCGGCTAAGGCGCCAGCCACGTACACCTAAGGTGGCGGGTTCGAATCCCCAGCCCGGACCCGCCAAACAACAATGACAGCTGCAACCAAAAAATAGCTGGGCATTGTGGTGGGCACCTGTGGTCCCAG
>CAUYTI010065941.1:0-24447 GCA_963575145.1 Galago senegalensis
AAAATAGCTGAGTGTTGTGGCAGGTGCCTGTGGTCCCAGCTACTTGGGAGGCTGAGGCAGGAGACTCGCTTGAGCCCAGGAGTTGGAGGTTGCTGTGAGCTGAAATGCCATGGCACTCTACCCAGAGGGACAGCTTGAGGCGCCTGTCTCAAAAAAAAAAAAAAAAGAACCCCATATCCATTAGCAGATACATCTCTTTCCTTCTACATTTAATCTCCTTTCTGTCACTGTGGATTTGCTTCTTCTGGACATTTCCATATGATGGAGTCATAGAATATGTAGTCTTTTTATCTGGCTTCTTTCACCAAGCATGATGTTTTCAAGGTTCATCCATGTTGTAACCTGTGTTAGGACTTTATTTAAAAAAATGGCTGAGGGCGGCACCTGTGGCTCAGTGAGTAGGGTGCCGGCCCCATATACTGACAGTGGCAGGTTCAAACCCGGCCCCAGCCAAACTGCAACAAAAAAATAGCCAGGTGTTGCAGCCTGTGGTCCTAGCTACTCAGGGGGCTGAGGCAAGAGAATCGCCTAAGCCCAAGAGCTGGAGGTTGCTGTGAGCTGTGATGCCACAGCACTCTACCGAGGGCAACAAAGTGAGACTCTGTCTCTAAAAAAAAAAATGGCTGAATACCAACCCATTTTCATGGATATACTCCATTTTGTTTATATATTTAATTGGGGGACATTTACATTGTTTCTGCTTTTTTTTGCTGTTTGAATAATGCTTCTATAAACATTAGTGTACAGATTTTTGTGCAGACATACGTTTTTATTTCTCACGGGGATATACCTAAAAGTAGAATTACTGGATCAAATGGTAACTCTCGGCTTAATTTGTGGAGGAACTGCCATGTCGTTTTCCATGGCAGCTATGCCTTTTTATATACCCACCAACAATGTGGGTATATAAAACATTTGTGAGTGTTCCGGTTGCTCCACATCTTGCAACTTTGTTGTTTTCCATTTTGGATTATAGGCGTCTAATGGTTATGAACTAGTGTCTTACTGGTTTTGTTGTTGTTTCTTTTTTTTTCTTTTTTTTTTTGTTGTGAGTCAGGGTCTCTCTATGTTGCCCTCGGTAGGGTGCTGTGGCATCACAGCTCACAGCAACCTCAAACTCTTGGGCTTAAGCGATACTCTTGCTTCAGCCACCCAAGTAGCTGGGACTACTAAATGCCCAGCTATTTTTTGTTGCAGTTGTCAATTGTTGTTTAGCTGGCCCAGGCTGGGTTTGAACCCTCTACCCTCGGTGTATGTGGCTGGCGCCATGAACACTGTGCTATGGGTGCTAAGCCATTGTTTCTGTTTTTGAAACAGAATCTTGTTTTGTTGCCCAGGCTAGAGTGCAGTGGCATCATCATAGTTCATTGCAACCTCAGATTCCTGGGCTCAAGCAATTCTCCTGTATCAGCCTCCTGGGTAGCTGGAACTACATGTGTGCACCACCACACCTGGCAAATTTTTCTGTTTTTTTTTTGTGGAGTCTTGCTGTGTTGCTCAGGTTGGTCTTGAACTTCCATCTTCCTTTTTTTTTTTTTTGAGACAGAGCCTCAAGCTGTCACCCTGGGTAGAGTGCTGTGGCATCACAGCCCACAGCAACCTCCAGCTCCTGGGCTCAATCAATTCTCCTGCCTCCACCTCCCAAGTAGCTGGGATTACAGGTGCCTGCCACAATGCCCAGCTATGTTTTGGTTGCAGCCATCATTGTTGTTTGGTGGGCCCTGGGCTGGATTCAAACCCAGTTCAGGTGCATGTGGCTGGCGCCTTAGCTGCTTGAGCCACAGGTGCCAAGCCCCCCATTTTTTTTTTAACCATTGAAGTGCAAATTATCTGTTTTTTTTCCTTTGGTTATAGGTGTCTTATCACCTCATTGTTTTTACAACTGCATCATATTTTGCTGCATAGACCATAATTTAATTGGCTGACTATGGATGGAAATTTGGATGGTTTTCTGTCTTTGGGTGTTATAAACCTGTTGTAATATCGTGTTTTACACGTCTAGGTAAACCACTAGGGCACACCTCTTGAAGCAGGATTGCCATGACAAATGTTAAATGCCTTTGTCATTTTGAGAGATATTGACAAACCGATCCTTAGGTAGGTAGATATTGCTGTTTGAATTATATATCAATTATATATAATTGACATTATAATCCTGCCAGCTATTCTTGAGAACCCCTGACCCAAGAGAGACAACTCCTCAGGTGATGGGGGACTGAGTCCCCATGACTTGCCCCACGTCACATGGATCCAGATTACCTCATTCATTTATTCACCAGATCTGGCCTGCTGTGGGCCAGATACTGTGTAAAATTCACTGTGATACGGCAGTGAACAAGATGGATGACGTCCCTGCCTTCACGGTTGGCAGAGGGACAGGCTATAAACAAGTAAAGACATTAGGTTAGGTTCCTGCCTAATGTCAGGTAAGAACAAGTGCTGTGGAAGGAAAGTAAGCAGGGTGAAGAATGAGGGAGTGTGGCGGGGAGTGAGGGGAAGGGTGCGAGGGAAGGCCTCTCTGATGAGGCCGCATTTCAGCAGAGACCTGAAGGAAGTAAAGGAGATACCTAGGGGTGGGAAAGTGCAAAGGGCCTGAGGCAAGAGCTTGCTTGGTGTATTCAGGAACAGCAAGGAGGCCCATATGGCTGGACAGAGACAACAGAGATAGAGGGGAAAGATGGAATCAGAGAGATATTAAGAGGCACCTGTTAGTCCAGGTATGTGTTCAATAAATGAATCAATGAAAGACAGAGGCAAACACAGGGCTATTGGGAATACATGTGGTATTTGTTACAGGGGTGAGCTACCGCAGGGTAGAAGAAATCAGGGAGGGCTTCCTGGAGGAAGGGCTAACTGAGCTGAAACCTGAAAGTTTAAGAGCAGGATGGGGGAGGGATCTTAGGTGTAGTGTGAGAGTCTTTCAGGCAGAGGAGGAGTCTTCCAGATAGAGGAACAGCATGTACAAAGGCCCAGAGGTGGAAGATTGTTCTTAAGTCACTGAATGGAGGTGGATAATCAGCTAGGCTGGAGTGTAGCATGACAGTTTGGTGGGGGCCTCGGCAAGCTTAGTGCCATACATAGGAATCTAGACTTTATCCCAAGGGCAACAGGGAGCCCTCTAGGGTCAAAGAGTCAGTTTATGCTTTGAGAAGATCCCATCAGCTACTGAGAGGAGAGTGAGTAAACCTGGACTGAGGGTGACACATGAGAAAGGTCCCATAATGACAGAGGGAGTGGGTGGAATGAAGATGGAAGGAGGGGCTGAAGGTCAAGGGAAGCTGTGGCCAGGTGTGGTGGTGCCCACTTGTAGTCCGAGCCTGGGGGCTGAGGCAGGAGGATTGCTTGAGCCCAGGAGTTTGAGCTTGCTGTGAGTTATGATGACACCACTGTACTCTAGCCTGGGCAACAGAGTGAGACCCTGTTTCACCAGCAGACCGCTTTCTCCCACCTCTGCATTCTCCTAATCATTCCTGCGCTGGAGAAACATTGTTAACACCTTCTCTGTGCCAGACTCTTTGCTGGGTGGGAAGAGATCTGTGGTGAGTCAAGCCTCCTTCCTGGTAAATGCTCCTTCATGAACATGCAGTGCCCGGTGTCTAGGAGAATGTTTAAGATCCCTTCTCAGCATATTTATTTCGGCTCCAATGTACAAAAATTGAATGCAACAAGGAGCATTGTTATAATTTTAAATCCTTTTCCATTCACTCATTCATCCAGCAATTATTTATTGAGCAGATACCATATGCCAGGACCTGTCTAAAGTACTAGAAACATAGCAGTGAGCAAAAAAAGACAAAAATCTCATTTCCTGTTGCTGATACCCAGGGGTGCAGCTGGGAGATGTACAGTAAACAATAGGAATAAACTCTGAAACATGCTAGAAGGTTGATGGTTGCTTTGGGGAAAAGAGCAAAGTTAGGAGGATTGGGAGTTGGGGGGGTGGAGGGCAGATTGGCTTGTTAATGAGGGTAACCAGGGAAGGCCTCATTGAGCAAGTGACATGTGAGCAAATATTTGAAGGTGAAGGAGGGAGCCCTGCAGGGTTGTAGGGGAAGAGTGTTCCAGGCAGACCAAACAGCCAGTGTAAAGGCCTTGAGGCGGGAAGGAGCTTCCCCCATTACCATCCCCCACCAAAATGGTAATTTATTGCAACTGATGAACCTGTCTTGACACATTATCACCCAAAGTCAACAAACAGTTTACCCTAGGGTTCACTCTTGGTGTGCATTCTGTGGGTTTGGACAAACATATAATGATGTGTTTGCCATGATAGTATCAGAGTAGTTTCGCTGCTCTAAAAATCCGTTGCAGATGCATTTTAATGATTTGGCTGAACATGTAGGCTGTCAAGAAGTAGGCTTGGAGCCCAGAGAGATCTCAGAGAACCCAGGCAGAGAACCCTGGCAGAAGGACAGATGGGGAGGGGGATGATGAAGAGGGCTCAGTTAGAGCTTTCCAGGCTGCAAGAATAGCCTCAGAGGTCACTGTGTGGTTTGGTGGGGATGTCAGGGGGCTTCCGAGAGGCTGTGCGTGCCCAGCCAGGCCACTTGCTCTCTGAGCCAGTCCCTGGGCACATTTCTCCTGTCCCTACGAGGAGCTCCTACTCAGCAGGAAGTGCCCCAGTATGTGCTCTGGTCACACTGAGTGTGCCCACCTCCTGACCCCACCACCCCTTGGGGTGAAGGTGTAGAAAGGAAGGCTTTCTTCCCTGGCGGGTCATGGAGGGAAGGACCAGAAGCTTCCTGCCTAGGCTATGGCATAGCTGCCCCCAAATCAAGCCTCCTTTCCTCTCCAAATGATCATTTCAAAATGTTTTATTGGGGGAGAAGGGCGGATGGGTGGTGGGAGGGTGACTGGAAAGATCACCTATATGGTCTGTCTAACAAGGGTACAAGTGAACTTTTCTAGAACTAGAGTATAAATGTTGTAACACAATAACTAAGTAAATGACACAAAGTCTATGTTAACTAGTTTGATGAAAATATTTCCAATTGTATATGAAAACACTACACTGTACCCCATGTTTGCATTAATGTATACAGCTATCATTTAATAATTTAAAAAACGAACAAACAAAGCAAAACAAAATAGTTTATTGTACATATGAGTTGTGGGGATATATAAGTGTTTCAGGCTGCCCAAATCCATTCCCCCTTCTTCATAGAAATAATACCATGAAGTTTTGGAGAAATCAATCTCTCTTGCCCTCATTTTAACTTTGGGGTTGTATGAGACTGACAACCCTCCTCCCTTTAGCATAAGCCAAGTAACATTGTCTGATCCCCTGGGACACAGTGGATTGGTTCTGAGATGGGCATGTGACTGTAGATAGTCCAATCACTGGATTTCACCATCCTGGCATGGAGTTGAGATGTGAATGAGGAAGCAAGTCTCATGAGAATCTGCTGACAGCCACGGTTGTCCTTATGGTGAGTTCAGCATTGGAGAAAGCAAAGAGGAGACATCAAGAAGAACAGGTCCTTGCTTAGATCTTTGGCTGGATCAAGCCTCACCTGAAAGCTGTCCTACTGTTCTTGCCAGAAAGACTTAGGTCTAACTCTCAGCCTTGCCACTTGTGTGCCATGTGACCATGGGCAAATTATTTACTCTCTCAATTTCCTCATGCAGAAAATAGGGATCATAATAGCATGCCTGTTTCATAGAGTTGTGAAGATGAGCAAATTAATAAATATATATTGGTTAGAAGAGTGCCTGGTACATTGTTAGCACTCGATAAATTTTTTTCTATTGTTGGGGATTCATTGAGGGTGCAAGAAACCTACACTGATTGCATTTTTTAGGTAAAGTCCCTCTTATAATTGTGTCTTGTCCCCAAAAGGTGTGTCATACACCAAGACCCCACCCCCTCCCTCCTTCTCTCTCTCTGCTCTTCCTTTCTCCCACCTCCCACCCTCCTTTCTCTCTCTGCCCTCCCGTTCCCCCACCCTCATCCCCACCAGGTCATTAATTGTCCTTATATCAAGATTGAGTACATAGGATTCATGCTTCTCCATTCTTGTGATGCTTTACCAAGAATAATGTGTTCCACTTCCATCCAGGTTAATACAAAGGCTGTAAAGCCTCCATTTTTTAAATGGCTGAATAGTATTCCATGGTGTACATATATCACAGCTTATTAATCCATTCCTGGGTTGGTGGGCATTTAGGCTGTTTCCACATTTTAGTGATCATAAATTGAGCTGCGACAAACAGTCTAGTGCAAGTGTCTTTATGATAAAAGGATTTTTTTCCTTCTGGGTAGATGCCCAGTAATGGGATACAGGATCGAATGGGAGGTCTAGCTTGAGTTCTCTGAGGTTTCTCCATACTTCCTTCCAAAAATGTTATATTAGTTTGCAGTCCCAACAGCAGTGTAAAAGTGTTCCCTTCTCTCCACATCCATGCCAGCATCTGCAGTTTTGAGATTTTGTGATGTGAGCCATTCTCGCTGGGGTTAGATGGTATCTCAGGGTGGTTTTGATTTGTATTTCTCTAATAATTAGGAATGATGAGCATTTCTTCATATGTTTGTTAGCCATTCGTCTCTCTTCTTTAGAGAAGGTTCTATTCCTTTCTCTTACCCATTGATATATGGGATTGTTGGCTTTTTTCATGTGGATTAATTTGAGTTCTCTGTAGATCCTAGTTATCAAGCTTTTGTCTGATTCAGAATAAGCAAATATCCTTTCCCATTGGGTAGGTTGTCTATTTGCTTTGGTTGTTGTCTCCTTAGCTGTACAGAAGCTTTTCAGTTTAATTAAGTCCCATTTGTTTGTTTTTGTTGTTGCAATTGCCACAGCAGTCTTCTTCATGAAGTCTTTCCCCAGGCCAATATCTTCCAGTGTTTTTCCTATGCTTTCTTTGAGGATTTTTATTGTTTCATGCCTTAAATTTAAGCCTTTTATCCATCTTGAATTAATTTTTGTGACTGGAGAAAGATGCGGGTCCAGTTTCAGTCTTTTACATGTGGATATCCAGTTCTCCCAGCACCATTTATTGAATAGGGAGTCTTTCCCCCAGTGTATATTAGCACTCAATAAATTTTAACTATTATTATTAACAGATAAGCCCTTAGAACAAACCTTACCTGAACTATAACTTTCCTTTGGACTTCACAATTCTAGGAATCCAATAAATTCTCTCCAATAAATAAAATCCAAAACTCCAATAAATTTTGCTATCTTTTTTCTTACTTGCAAGGTGTGAGGGTTGAGACTAGGGAAAAATCAGGGAGAACTAACTGATTGTGTCTGGGGGGAATTCTTGTTTCAAGGTGGCTATTACTGTATGCCAGACATTTTGCATACACTTGCTATTGGGCCCATTTTACAGAAGAGAAAACTGAGCCTCAGAAAAGTTAACTTGCTCAATGATGAGTAAGATTTCACCAAAGAGAAAGGTGAAGCAGGGAAGCTGGGCAGTGAGTATGCCAAGAGTAAAGGCCAGGAGGTGTGAATGTCCATCGTGCGCTGCTCAGGCAGTGAGACTCATTCGAGGTCCAGCAGAATTCGTGAATAATGGAAGGACAGGTGTCTAGGAAGGGCAGGGCCTGGCCCAATCAAAGTTGGTATTGGTTGAAGTTATCCTAGTGTTATGGCAACAACTGTTGTGCCCTTGCATCCGTTGTCTCATCGGTGACATTAGTTTGGATTAGACTGGAAGTGACAGATATCCCAAAGTTATAGTGGCTTAAATGTGACAGACATTTCTTTCTCTTCCATGCAGATCTGGGAGACTTGTGGTGTGACAGCTCCACAAATCACCAGGCTCCTGGTCATGCCACAATCTGTAACAGGTGGCTTCTACCTCAGGGTCCATGAAGGTGGCCCATGCTTTAGCTATGTTGCCCAGGCAGCAGGCAACACTTCTCTGCTTCTGTCCCCGTGGTCAGGATTTAGTCACTCTGTGCTCCCCAGGAAGCTGGGGAATGTAGCTTTTTTCTCAGGGGACCAACTAAGAAGCCAGGGTTCTCTTAATGGTGGACGTTAGTCCTTCCCTTTGGCCTCCAGTATCTGAACAGCTTTCTTAGTCTCTTCAGCTCTCCTGGGGTTCCTGAGAGTTCCCCAATATCCTCCTAGTAAATTCTTTGTGTGTTGACCAGAGCAGATTTCTTGCCTGTCATCATGGGCCCTCACAGTGCTTCTCCAGCAGAGGGGCTGGGAGCAGAAACGCATGGTCGATGGTAATGGACATTTATTGAGTGCTTACTGCATGAATATTCACATTCATCTGCAAATCTTAGTTGCTAAAACCATACTGATTTATTCTGTCTCGAGAGTCTGTGAGCTGGCTGGTGGCTCTTCTCACCTCACCTGGGCTTACTTGTACAGCTCCCTTTGGGCTTCTAGCTGTGCTGGCAGTGCCAAGATGGACTTGGTCATGGGGAGATGAGATTCAGATAGCAGCTGATTGTTGACTGTAGTTATTTTCCAGAAAGCTTGACTGGCTTCTGTACACGGTGTTCTCATAGAGTAATTTCCTCTGTTTAGTCTATATTAAAGCAGGTCAGACACCAGTCCAGGGCTTCCAATAAACTGTTTCTTGTTCCTTATTGGCTCATGTGCATTATTAGCACACACTAGCAAAGACTGCCCTTTGACCCATAATGCCCTCCAAGCAGCAGGGGAAGGGGTCCCTTCCCTGAGGTACCTGGGCTGCCTGGGGGAGGGGTGGACACTTGAACAAAATGGGGAGGGGCCGATACAGGGAGAGGATGGTTACTGGAGGCCACAGGTAACAGGACCATTGAGACCCACTGTTATTATTCAGTGGAATTTTTGTCATGACATTTTACAGACCCAAATAAATGCAAATGGTCTTTCTGCCAGCTATACTGATACTGAGAACCCTTTCTGGAGACTCTTGGCTTGTGCCCTAAGTGGGGCCAGAGCCCTGGGCACAATCATGCAGTGATTTTTCCTTTTCCTGGGAGCAGGTGGAGATGACAGATTGAACCCATCATTTTAAAACATTAGAATAAGACACAGGTGATTTTTTAAAAAAAGATTTTTTAAGATGGTAATTTTAGAAAGGATTTCAAATTTACAGAGAAGTTGTAAGAATAGTACAATAAGCTCCCATAGGTCCTCCTTTCCGATCCCACAATTGTCAACATTTTGCTACCCTGGCTTTGTCCTTTCTCTCCATGTGTGAGATTTCTCTGAACTATTAAAGAGTCATGATGGTCTTTTACCCCTAATACTTCAGTGTGTATCTCCTACAGGGACATTCTCTAACATGACTATCTGTAGCTTTCAAAATCAGAAATTTAACAGGGACACAATGTTATAATTTAATATCTGTTGTTCATACTCAAATTTTGCTAATTGTCCCAATAATGATCTGAAACTCTTATCCTTAAACTAGGGACTACCAATGTCATGGTGAAATCATCCTTTATAAAATTAATAAAGGGCCAAAAGATGGGAACTGTGGTAGGGGCCTCAACTCTGCAAAGGCATAGGCCTAGCAAAAAGTATGAGGGAGGATTGCTTGAGTTCCGGAGTTAAGAGACCAGCCTGAGCAAGAGGAAAACCCCATCTCTACTAACAATGGAAAACATTAGCCAGGTGTTGTGGCAGGCACCTGGAGTCTTAGCTACTTGGGAGGCTGAGGCAGGAGGATCACTTGAGCTCAGGAGTTTAAGGTTGCTGTGAGCAATCTAGGCTGACACCATAGCACTCTAGCCTGGGCAACAGAGTAAGAATCTGTCTCAAAAAACCAAAAACTCCACATACATATAATCAGTCATTTTTCCCTAACTTCCTCTATGCTCATAAGATTCGTAGCTTTCTTAATTGCTTCCATAGGTAACAGCACCATTGTGGAACCTAGGACTGGTCTTTGAAATATTGTTCAGACTCTGCATTCTAGTGGACCCACTGATGCCAAGTGGAACAGTGGCCATACTTAGGAATTGACTCAACAGGTCAATTCCTGCTACTGTTATAGTAGCTATAACCTGCTACTTGGGAACTGACTTAGCACAATTTCTGTTTCCCAAACCCTGTGGGTTCATCCCCAGCCAATCAACAGAATCCAATTCCTTAGCCTTTTGGCTGCCAAACTATCTTTTAAAACTCTGGTTCCTGGCCGGGTGCAGTGGCTCGTACCTGTAATCCTGGAACTCAGGGAGGCCAAGGCAGGTGGATAGTTTGAGCTCAGCAGTTCAAGACCACCCTGAGCAAAGTGAGACTCTGGCACTACTAACAATTGAAAAACTAGTCAGGCATTGTGTTGTGGCAGGCACTATAGTTCCAACTACTCAGGAGGCTGAGGCGGGATTGCTTGAGCCCAAGAGATTGAGGTTGCTGTGAGCTATAATGCCACACTGGTGACTCAGGGCAGGGCAATAGAGTGAGACTCTGTCAACAACAGCAACAAACCCTGGCTCCCAAATTCTCAGAGGCCGGTTTGAGAAATTTCTCCTGTCCCTTTGTTGGACACTCTGTGATCCTAAACTCTTTCTCTGCTGTAACCCCTGTGTCTCAGTACATTGGCTTCCTCTTGAGCAGTGGGCAGTGAGTCTGGTTGTGTGGTAACAATTGTACCCCTTCAAAAAAGGCAAAATGTATACTCGCCCAAAGGGAAGAAAATCAATAACATTCAGGAATCTATTTAAAGAATTTGTGCTTAGAAAGCCTTCTCACAAGCGCTGTACGTTACAGCAACGGTTCTCAACTCGGGGTGAATTTGACTCCCAGTGGACATTTGTGGTTGTCACAACTGGGGGTGGTGACGTGCTACTGGCATGTAGTAAACAGAGGACAGGGATGCTGCTGAACATCCTCTTGTGCACAGGACAGTCCCCACGACGAAGAAATCCTGGTCTGGGAATGCTCCTCCCTTGGCTGCAGTGGGAGAACCGATAGCTCTAAGTGCGCCCTAGCGATTCCATTTTGCCCCGGTTATGCTGGAAAGACCCACCTCTGTAGGCCCATGGAGGTCTGGCCAAGTTAGTTTATGGTCGCAGGAAAATGGAACCCACCTACCTACCAGTCAGGAGGAAACAGATAAAGGAAAGCTGTGAAGTCGTGTGCGCCATTTGCTTCCCTCAGCTTTGGCAAAATGGGGCTGGGGAGGTGGGATTGGAAGGACAGGAAATGCCTGCTACTTTGTCCTGTGGACACAGCTGCTTCTGACTCATGCGTGATTGGCCTCTTTGGATTTCTTTTCTTTTCTTTTTTTTTTTGGCTTCTTTGGATTTTGTGCTGACATGTCAGTGGGAGGCTGTCCCGGAGTGCCTCCCCATTTGAATTAAGGGTGGGCTTTCTGCTGAGTCACCCTAGGCCTCTGGGAGCCAGCTCAGGACCTGGCTCAGTTTAAAAGCTCCTTCTCCCTCCCTCCCTCCTACCTTCTCTCCTTCTTTCCTCCTTTCTCTTCCTTCCCTCCCTTCCCTCTCTCACTTTCCCTCCCTTCTTCCCTCCTTCTTTCTCTCCTTCTCTCCCTCCCTTCTCCCTTCCCCCCTTCTTTCCTTCTTTCCTTTTTTATTGTGATAAAGTACACATAACACAAAATTTACCACCTTAACCATTTTAAGTGTACAGTTCAGTGATGTTAAGTACATTCATGATGTGCGGCCATCACCACCATCTCCAGAACACTTGTAAAACTGAAACTCATCTCCCATTAGACAATAATTCCCCACCCTCTGGCAACTATTTCTGCTCCTATGAATTTGACTATTCTAGGTACCTTATGTAAGGTACCCCAAGACTCATCAACTCTGTAGCATGGGTCAGAATTTCCTTTCTTTTATAGCTGAATAATATTCCGTTATATGTACAGGCCACATTTTGCTTATTCATTCTTCCAGTGATGGACATTTGGGTCGCTTCCACTTTTCAGGTATTGTGAATAGTGTTACTAGGAATGTGGATATACCAATATCTCTTTGAGATCTTACTTTCAATTCTTTGGGGTATATACCTAGAATCTGGATCAGATGGTAATTCTAGGTTTAATTTTTTGAGGAACTGCCATACTGTTTTTTTTTTTTTTTTTAGAGACTCACTATGTCACCCTTGGTAGTGTGCGGTGATGTCACAGCTCACAGCAACCTCAGACACTTGGGCTCAAATGATTCTCTTGCCTCAGCCACCCATGTGGCTGAGACTACAGGTGCCTGCCACAACACCTGGCTATTTTTTAGAGACAGGATCTCTCTGTAGCTCTGGCTGGTCTCAAACTTGTGAACTTAGGTGATCCGTTCACCTTGGCCTCCCAGAGTGCTGGGATTACAGGCATGAGCTACCATGCCTAGCTAATTGTAATTTTTGTTTCTGTATAGAAATGCAACTGATTTTGTGTGTTTTGATTCTGCTACTTTGCTAAATTTCTAACAGTATGTGTATGTGTATGTATGCATGCGTGTGGAATCTTTAGGATTTTCTACATTTAAGGTCATGTTACAGGCTCAGTGCCTATAGCTCAGTGATTAGGGTGCTGGCCACATATAACGGGGCTGGTGGGTTCAACCCAGCCTGGGCCTGCTAAACAACGATAACGACAACAACAACAACAACAACAAAATAGCCTGGCATTGTGGCAGGCGCTTACAGTCCCAGCTACTTAAGAGGCTGAGGCAAGAGCATGGCTTAAACCCAAGAGTTTGAGGTTGCTCTGAGCTGTGATGCTGAGGTGCTCTACCGAGGACTACATAATGTGACTGTCTCAAAAAAAAAAAAAGATCATGTTACATATCATTTGAGAACACAGATAATATTACTTCCTCCTTTCCAATTTGGATGCCTTTTACTACTTTTTCTTGCCTAATTGCTATGACTAGAACTTCCAGTACCATGTTGACTAGAAGTGATGAAAGCAGGCACCCTTGCTTTGTTCTTGATCTTAAAGGAAAAGCTTTCAGTCTTTGCCAGCTGAGTGTGATGTTAGCTACATATAGTCTTTATTATGTTGAGGTAGTTTTCTTCTATTCCTAGTTAAGTGTTTTTTATCATGAAAGGGTTTAGAATTTTGTCAAATGCTTTTTGTGCATCAGTTGAGATGCCTGTGTATGCGTTTCCCCCTTTGTTCTGTTAATATGGTGCATTATATTTATATTGATGAGTTTTTGTATGTTGAACCATCCTTGCATTCTGGGAATTAATTCCACTTGCTCATAGTGTATAATCTTTTAGTATGCTGCTGAATTAAGTTTGTTAGTATTTTGTTGAAGATCTTTGCACCAATGTTCACAGGGATATTGCTTTTTTTTTTTTCAGTGTACATTTTTGGCTTTGGTATCAGGGTAATGCTGGCCTGACAGAATGAGTTAGGAAGTGTTCCTTTCTTTTTAATTTTATGGAAAAGGTTGCAAAAGATTGATATTAATTTTTCTTCTTCTTTTTTTTTTTTTTTTTGCTGTTTTTGGCCGGGGCTGGGTTTTAATCCACCACCACCGAAATATGGGACTTGCGCCCTACTCCTTGGAGCTACAGGCGCTGCCCCAATTCTTCTTCTTCTTTTTTTATAAGAGACAGAGTCTCATTTTATTGCCCTCGGTAGAGCGCTGTGGTGTCACACAGCTCGCAGCAACCTCCAACTCCTGGGCTTAGGCAATTCTCCTGCCTCAGCCTCCTGCCTTGTAGTTGGGACCACAGGTGCCTGCCACAACGCCCAGCTATTTTTTGTTGCAGTTTGGTCAGGGCTGGGTTTGAACCTGCCACCCTTGGTATATGGGGCTGGCGCCCTACCCACTGAACCACAGGCACCACTGGATGTTAATTCTTCTTTAAATGTTTGGTAGAGTTCACCAGTGAAGCCACCAGGTCCAGGGTTTTCTTTGTCAGGAAGTTTTTGGTTACTGACTCAGTCTCCTTACTACTTGTTGGTCTATTCTTATTTTCCATTTCTTCATGCTTTAGTCTTGGCAAGTTTTGTGTTTTTAGGAATTTGTTAATTTCATCTAGGTTATCCAATTTGTTGGCTTATCATTATTCATAGTACTCTCTTGCAATATTTTTTAAAATTTCTGTAGAGTCCTCATTCTCATTTTTGATTGCTTCCATTTCTTTAGTGCCAACTGTATGCCAGACTCAATATAGAGTTTTATGTTGTGACTTCTCATGGCCCCTCCATGCGATGAGCACACTTTTTCTCTTATTGTCTTCATTTTGTAAACAAGGAAACTGAGGCTTAGAGAGGATCAGGATACACAGCTGGGAAAGGCAGAATCATGATTCAAATCTAAATTCCAAAGTGTATGCTATTCCCAGAGTGCTGCACCCTACATGGTAGGTACTCAGAAAACATGAGTGGCAGAAAGTGGACAACATCTTCCTTGGTGATAGAACTCCACTAAATCATGGCTGCCTAGCTATGTTAGCCAATGACTACCATTCCCAGTTTCCCTTATAGCAGGGAAATGGTGCTAATATATGACTAATTTGGGCCCATAGAATGAGAGTGGAAGTGATGTGATACATTATAGTTTAAGCCCTTAAATAGGCTGAATTCTGTTTTTTTTTTTCTATTTCCCACTGATAGGAATGCAGATGTGATGGTAGGTTCTAGGGCAGCTACTTTGAATCAGGAGACAGAAACTGCCAGTTCAAGATAGAAGAGCTACAAGATAGAAAGAGGCTGGGTTCCTGACACCATCAAGCCACCACGCTCTGGACTGCTTTAACTCAGATTGATATGAAAGAAAGAAAATAATTTATGTTCTTGATTAGCAGACAGTTTTTATTTTAGCCTTTCTTAAGGCGTTGAGCCTGTATCTCACCAATGCATTTTACCTAATGAATAAATGGCTCATCGAATAACGGAGCATTCACACCCAGGCCTGTACAAGTAAATGCATACGCACAAACTGCTTCAGCCTAGGTGGGAGCAACGTTCAACTGCAGTGGAAATTTTCATGGCCAGCAGAGCTAGTTCTAAACTTGGCTCTCCACTTCCTTGCTGTGTGTCCCTGGATATTCCATGTACCCTTTCCACGTCCCACATCACATTCCTCAGTTATAAGCCAGGCTTTGCAAGTTAATAGAATTTATGCAATTTTAAAGATATTTTCTGCTCTTTGCAATTCCATTTCTAGCGATCCATTCCCAGAGAAATTCTCACTTTGTAGCCCATCAACACAGGTGAAGGACATAGGTGCAGCTTTATTTGTGGGGCAAGAACTTGGAAACATCCTGAAAGGTGATGAAATAAACAATGGTATGGTCTCACCTTTTCTCCTGCATGAGAGGGACCCACTTCCAACTCTGGAAGTGCTCTAAACTTTCTTTTTGTTCTTCCTAAATAAAATCTCTTTGTTACCCTGGAAGAAACAAAACAAACAAACAAACAACAAAAAAAAACAAACGATGGCACATTCATGCTCTGCAGCATGAGACTGTGACCCACAGCCATCAGGAATTCCCTGATGACACCTGCTGGTAAAAAATGATAGTGCAGCCCAGCTTGGCTAGGAGTTGGGAATTTTGCAGAATAAGAGAAGTTAGGGGCAGCTAGCTGTGAGGGTAGTTTGGAAGCCATAGAGCAGGGCGAGATTTGGAAGGAAGATCAAGTCAAGGAGGTGGCTTGCGTGTGGGGTTACAAACATCTACTACTTACTAGCTGGATGAGTGTGGGTGGATTTGGGGCTTCATCTGAGCCTCTTGTTTCTTCTGCAAAATGAGGATCCTAGGGCCCCAGCTTACAAATTCTGGTGAGGGTCTGATTAAAGAATTCATTCATTTCATCATTTACTGAGGCAATATTGAGCACCTAAACCATCATTAATTGATGGAGAATCTCATCTAGGTGCCAGGGAGACAGCAGTGAACAAGACCCGGGTCCCACTCTCCTGGAAATTATGGTCTAGGGTAGTATTTTTCAACCATTTTTTTTTTTTTTTGAGACGGAGCCTCAAGCTATCCCCCTGGGTAGAGTGCCATGACATTATGCTCACAGCAACCTCCAACTCCTGAGCTCAAGCGAGTCTCCTGCTTCAGCCTCTCAAGTAGCTGGGACTACAGGAGCCCGCCACAACGCCCGGCCATTTTTTGGTTACAGCCATCATTGTTGTTTGGCGGGTCCGGGCTGGGGATTCGAACCCACCACCTTAGGTGTATGTGGCTGGTGCCTTAGCCGCTTGAGCCACAGGCATTGAGCCTCAACCATTTTAATCTCATGGAACATTTGAACTTACATGGCTAAACTTCCCAGGCACACTTGAATTACATTGACAAAAAAAAAAAAAAACAAAGTAAAAAAATACTATGCTTTGAACTTCTTTTGAAAATAATTTTATTTTATTTTTTAGAGGCAGAGTCTCACTTTGCTGCCCTCAGTAGAGTGCTATGACGTCATAGCTCACAGCAACCTTCAACCCCTGAGCTTAGGTGATTCTCTTCTGTCAGCCTCCCGAGTAGCTGGGTCTACAGGTGCCCACCATAACACCTGGCTATTTTCTGTTGCAGTTTGGCCAGGGCTGGGTTCAAACCCATCACCCTCGATATATGGGGTCGGCACCCCACTCACTGAGCCACGGGCGCCGCCCAGAGCAAGTAAGTTTTAGCAAGAAAAAGAAAGTTTATTAATGACTTGCAGAGCAAGCCAGGCCCATCCTAGTGACTGCAGGCTCCATAGAAAGCTCAGTTTGGGGTTTTATATACAACTTTGAGGAATATTAGTTGCTTCTTTGAAGCCTTCCAGGGAGTTAATGAACTCTGTTCTCAAAACAACCACGAGAAAGGTCTTGTAAACAACTCACCTGTAAGATCTTAATCAGCCTCGGTCCCTTAATAGCCCAGCCCAGCCTGACAAACCAATCCAACATAGCCTGACCATATCCGTCATAGCTCATCCGCCCTGCTCCTGTCTTGCTAACTGCCTAACGTTACTCCAGACAGGTGTATGGAGAGGGCGTCTCTGAGGAGGTCTGAGCAGAGGCCCCAAGAAGCTGCATTTCCTGTGTATATGAAATGAGCAGGAGAGGCCAGAGAAGAGCGTGCACTTTAAGTAAAGTTTCAGTAAATGGTGGGTTATAGCATTATCACACAGATCAGAAGGAAAGGAATGAAAGGAGGAGGGGTTGGAATCCATTTCCGGGATTGGAGGTAGCTACAGAGAGGGACAGAGGTTCCTTAGGGGCTGGCGGGTAGGGATACAGCCTTCCTCATGGCGAGGCGCACGTGGGGGGTCCCCAGCCTGAGCAGACCTCGCTCTGGGGAGCCTTGGGCAAGTCACCACTGGGGCCTCCATTTCCTCATTTGGAAATCAAAGCTGATAATGCCCACCTTATAAAACTGGGGAGGGCTGTGGGCTGAATTGTGTCCCCTGCCAAACTCATGATGTTGAAAGCCTAACCTCTAGTACCTCAGGATGTGACTGAATTTGTCAACGTGGATTTGAAACAAGTAGTTAAGTGAAAATGAGGTCATCAGAGTGGGCCTTAAGGACTGTTGTCCTTATAAGAGGAGGGGATTTGGACACAGCTGCCCACAGAGGGAAGAGCACGTGAACACAGAGCAAGAAGGTGGCCGTCCATAAGCCAAGGAGAGAGGCCTTGGACGAAACCAACTCTGCGGACACCCTGACTGTGGATTTCTTTCTTTCTTTTTTTTTTTTTGAGACGGAGCCTCAAGCTGTCCCCCTGGGTAGAGTGCCGTGGCATCTCAGCTCACAGCAAACTCCAACCCCTGGGCTCAAGCGAGTCTCCTGCCTCTGCCTCCCAAGTAGCTGGGACCACAGGTGCCCACCACAACGCCCGGCTATTTTTTGGTTGCAGCCGTCATTGTTGTTTGGCGGGCCTGGGCTGGATTCGAACCCACCACCTTGGGTGTACATGGCTGGCGCCTTAGCCACTTGAGCCACAGGCGCCGAGCCCTGACTGTGGATTTCTAGCCTCCAGAACTGTGAGCAAACAGACTTCTGTTGTTTAAGTCACCTAGTCTGGGGTACTTTGGTATTGTAAACCCTAGCACACTCATACAAATGTGCACATAGGTCATCATGGCTAGTTTCCTTACCTCAGCATCACATGAAGCCCCTCCACTGAGCCTGGGGCCCAAAAGTGACTATCCAGCATCTCTGCAGTCAGTCTCCTCCCCCTTCCTCCACCATGCCCCTCCTGCTCACCCCACCCTCTCCTCTTCCCCTCTCCCCTTCCTCCTCCTCCAATATTTTGTTAGTATTTTAAAAATATGGAATGCATGTTGAAATGGTTTAAATGAAATATTAAAATGAATTTTACCTGTATCATTTTTCACTTCTTTTTTGAGATAGTCTCACTTTGTTGCCCTCTGTAGAGTGCTGTAGTGTTACAGCTCACAGCAACCTCAAACTCTTGGGCTCAAGCAGTTCTCTCGCCTCAGCCTCCTGTGTGACTGGGACTACAGGCGTCGGCCACAATGCCTGGCTATTTTTAGAGATGGGGTCTTGCTCTTGCTCAGAGCTTCACTTGGTCATGAACCCGTGAACTTAGACAATCCACCTGCCTTGGCCTCCCAGAGTGCTAGATTTCAGGCATGAGCCACTACACCTGGTCTCATATTTTACTTTTTAAAATGTGGCTACTAGAAAATTTAAACATGTGGTTTACATTTATGACTCACATTATATTTCTATTGGACAGTGCTACTTGAGGCCCTGCTGAACCTCTGGATAGATGTAGTACCACCTTATAGCTCTTTTTTTTGTTTCCCTCTGTTGCCCCAACTACAATGCCATGGCATTATCATAGCTCACAGCAATCTGGACCTCCTGGGTTCGAGAAATTCTCCTGTCTCAGCCTCCCACCACAACACTCAGGCTAATTTTTTTCTGTTTTTAGTAGAGACAGGGTCTCATTCTTGCTCTTGGGGTCTTGAACTCCTGAGCTCAAGTGATCCTCTTGCCTCAGCCTCCCCCACCTGACAGCTTGACTGCCACCTTCTAAGAGTCTCTAAGCTAGAATCTTCCAGCCAAACTGCTCCCGAACGCCTGATCCAGAGAAGCAGTGAGGAAATGAATGATTATTGTTTTAAGCTGCTAAATCTTGGGCTATGATGAAGCAATAGATTGAGGCAAGCATCATAAATGGATATTAACATTAGTGGGTGGGAGCTGGAGGTGTAACGGGATATTTAAATCGTCTAAAAATACCTCTCCTCAAGATGCTTACTCACTACAAAGAGGAATAACTTGTCAGTGGTGACATGAGGCAGATATCAAGTTGACCAAGTCATCAACAGTAACATCCCAGTAACGGGACACAGATCTCAGGAGGAGGACACATCATCGCCTCTGAGGTTCCTGATGAAGGCGCACAGCCTGGGTCTCACCACGTGGAAACGTGAGACAGACCCACAGTGAGGGAGTTTCTACAAAAGAACTGGCCTGTCTTCTCCCAAAGTGTTGAAGTTACCATGAATGACAAAGACTGGGGAGCTTTTCCCCACTGAAGGAGACCAGGCAGCTACATGCAAGAGAACTAAAATCCTGGACCAACAGAGATCATTATTGGGACAATTGGTGACATTTGAATAGGAGCCAAAGACAACAGTATTCCATCACTGTTAATTCCTGATATTGTGGTTACATACAAGAAAGTCTGTATCCTTAAGAACTATACTCCAAAGTATTGTATTGAGGAATGGAGGTGCATGATGTCTGCAACTTACTCTGAGAAATGGTTCAAAGCAAATTTTGTGTGTCTGTGGGTCTGTGGGGGAGAGAGAGAGACACACACACACACTGTAATAAATCAAATGTATTAAGAGTAAAATACATTTGGGAATCTGGGGAATATCTGGACTATTTGTAATTTTCCCCTAGTCTGAAATTCTCTCAAAATTAAAACCCATTTAAAAGGTGAAGAGTACCAAGGGCTGGTGGGGGATAGGCGGATATAAAGACCCTTGGGCATCCCTTGTGGGTGTGCAGGTGGGAGGCCTCTCTGAAGAGTGACTGGGGATACTCACAGTAACTGTCCTCATCCCAGGTGAAAGTTCCAGACGCCTTCTCAGGGCAGCCATGAGGGTCTGTGGAGGACGATGCTCCTGGGACAAGTTGGGGATAAGGGAATAACTTGGCGTCCACCCCAAGGCCTAGGTAGCTGAGCCTGGGGGATGCTTGCAGAAAGGATTGTGCTGCTGACTTGTTAAGAGCAATGGGTCACGTACTCACCTCAACAGGGATGGATCTCAAAACCCTAAAAGGGAAAGGATGAGCAATAGCTACAAAATCTTTCACATAAATTAAATACTCATGCCACAAATAGCCACAGACGTTTTGAAGGGTCACATTCAAACAAAGAGACCCAAAGCAATAGAATGGCTGCCTTTGAGCAGAAAGAAGGGGTGGATGGCAGGTACCGAAAAATGAGGGAATACATACCTGATGAAGAAAAAGAACCCCCCTGGCACGATGCCTGGCACCGTGCAAGTGTCCAGTAAGCAGAGGCCAGGCCGCTTACACTGTGGGTGGCAGAGCTGGGACAAAGGGTTAGAGGCCCGACCCTGGGGTCTCTGATCCTGCACGACCCTATGGCGGGTCCCAGCGCAGCCGCTGAGAGCGAAGGAGGGGGCAACAGCGCCATCTGGTGGCTCCTCTGGGCAGCGCAACCCCCGCTGCAGGTGGGTGGCCAGCTGGGTGGGGTAGGCGGTAGATCGGGCTAGTGTGTTTTCCCGGGTCACCCCTCAAGTTATGGAGCATCGGCTCTCAGCTCCTGCAAGATTCCACAGTGCATGCGCACGTGTAGGTGGACAGAGATGACGTAGCTTGAGCTGACCTTGAGGGACTCAAAGGAGGGAGTGATTACATAAAAGTAACTCCACTAGGGGTGGAGTGAGCCGAGGAGCAAAGCCTAGCAGGAGCCCAGAGGAGGGGAAGCGTCATTTGACTTGGGTGTTCAGGGCGCCTTTCCCTGTGCATCTCTACAGCTGGAGGTGGAAAGGAAAGGTTCAATTAGAGGCAAAGGAGCTGCAGGAGCAAATGTGTGGGGGCAGGACTGTGCCACGGGTGGCTTTCCAGACCCAAATAAATGATAAGGGTAATATGCCCCCCTCCTCATGAACATTCTATTTTTTAAGTTAATTAATTAACGAGTTAATGAACGTTTATTCTATTTTTTTAGAGATGGGGTCTTGCTCTGTTGTCCAGGCTGGAGTGCAGGGGCATGGTCATAGCTCACTGTAACTTTGAACTTATGGGCTCAAGTGATCCCCTTGCCCCTGCCTCCTGAAGTGCTGGGATAACAAGTGTGAGCCACGGTGTCCAGCCACGGTGAACATTTGAAAGTCACAAAAGGATGTAGGCCTTCCTCCCCACCTCCCTACTCAGCCCTACCTTCTCCTTGTGGTAGAGTCACTTTCCTGGCTCCCAGTGACCTGGCCTCCTGATGGGAATGCCCTTGTGGTGTCTTCCCCTTTGGATCTGGGCTGACCAAACAGAATGCAACAGAGGTGGTTGGTGCCACCCTTGGGCTCAATCTTTTTTTTTTTGCAGTTTTTGGCCAGGGATGGGCTTGAACCCACCACCTCTGGCATATGGGGCTGGCACCCTACTCCTTTGAGCCACAGGCACTGCCCCTTGGGCTCAATCTTTAAGAAGACCTGGTAGCTTCTACTACTGTGTTCCTGGAAGAGCCAGTGGCTACGTGCTGAGTAAACCATGTGGAAAGGGCATATGGAGAGGCCACGAGGAGAGGCTACACGGAGGGAGAACTTGGACCATTAGAAGTCCAAGAAGGAGGTCATTAGAAGTGGCCACACATGGGAAGGAAGAAACTTCCTTGAGGGAACACTGAGGAACCAAGAACTAATATTGGGTCACTACAAATGTTTTAAGACAGACTGTGTTATGTTACATTATCCTATTTCCAAGAAACACAGTTGACGGTGTCCTGATTCACCCATGCGAGTTTCAGCTTGCTTAGATTATTGGTGTTGCTGGGAGAGTTTCATTTATTCTTGTCTATGTGGCTTTTCTGTTTCTTGATTTTTGTGTATCTGGAAACTTTTGTAATGACCCATGTATGATCCAGCCAACCATTAGCCACTCAGGCCGTCCTAGCTGACGTCCCACAGATGGTGATGAAGATGCCACCTTGGACACTCCAGCTGGCAGCCACCACTGGAGCAGATTATGAGCCCACAGGATTATGAGCAAATAAATTGGTGGTTGTTTTAAGCCAACTAAGTTTTGGGGTGCATTGTTACACAAAATCCAGAACCTCCCCTCAAACCCTCCTCCCCAGAGGCTGTTATTATTGCTAGTTTCTTGTATTCCTTCCAGCAGAAGTCTCTGCATCCTCAAACAAATTTAACATCTGGAGCAGGCGTCCTCAAACTATGGCCTGCGGGCCACATGCAGCCCGCCGAGGACATTTATCTGGCCTGCCAGGTGTTTTTGCCACCGCTGCCTGTCCCGCCTAGCAGCCGACTTGTCCCGGGGCCCGCAGTCCGGCCCTCCAATGGTCTGAGGGACAGTGAACTGGCCCCCTGTTTAAAAAGTCTGAGGCCCCCTGATCTGGAGGCTGAGGCCAGGAGTTCAAGGCTAGAGTGCACTGTGCTTGCGCCTGTGAACAGCACCGCACTTCAGCTTGGACAACATGGCGAGATGCTGTCTCTAACCCTCCCCCCCAAACCTGGGCATCTCCCCCGCTGCATCTCCCCTCAGTTATGTGGGGGTTGGCACACTACATATCCTGACCTGCGCTTGGCTTTTTTTCCCAATTAATGATAGATCTTGGAGATCATTCCAGATGTGTGCTGTTCAGTATAGTAGTCACTAGACACAGGAGGTGGTTTAAGCTAAAATTCAATAAAATAAAAAAATTCAGTTTTTCAACTGCACAGCACATTTCAAGGGTTTAATAGCCATCTGTGGCTGGTAGCTACTGTATGGTACAGCCCAGGTAGAGGATATTTCCATCATTCCGGAAGGTCCTGGTGGACACCGCTGGTCTGAATCCTCTTCCATAGAGCAGCCTCCTTCTTTACAGTATTCTCTGGTAACGACAGTCACTGATGTTATCTCACCAGCTTTGGCCCTTGCCGAGCTTTTGCTACCGTCCATTTGCCTTTAAGCAAGTGTGTCTAACCCTAACCCTAACCCAAGTGGTTGGACCCCTTTCTCCAGCCACTAAAAGTCTAAGAGTGACTGTTTTCCCCACCTTCATCAAAACGGTGTGTTGTTCACATTAAAAAAGAAAGTTTTAGCTAACAGCGAAAGTTTTCCAGACAAATAGGACTCTACCAGATCCTTCTCTGCCTGCCCTCTGGTCAAGTCACAAGGCTGGTGGCCATCTTCCATGTTCACTTATGAACATCCACCTTGTCCCTTTTTTTTTCTTCAAAATTGTGGTAAAATACACACAACATAAAACTTATCATATTAACCCATGTCCTCTGAGGACGCTGACATCATTGTGCAACGATCGCACCATTCACCTCCAGGACTGTGTCCATCTTCCCAGTCTGAAGCTCTGTCCCCATTAAACAGTAACCTCCTGCTCAGCCCCTGGCAGCCACTATTCTATTTTCTGCTTTTATGAACTTGATGACTCTAGGTACTTCATGTAGGTGGCATCATGTAGTTATTTGTCCTTTTGTGACTAGCTTATTTTACTTAGCATAATATCCTGAAGGTTCATCATGTTGTAACATGTGTTAAGATTTCCTTTTTTTTTTCCTTGAGACAGAGTCTCAAGCTGTCATCCTGGGTAGAGTGCTGTGGCATCACAGCTCACAGGAACTGCAAACTCTTGGGCTTAAGTGATTCTCTTGCTTCAGCCTCCTAAGCAGCTGCAACTACAGGTGCCAGCCACAACACTCAGCTATTGTTGTTGTTTCAGTTGTCATTGTTGTTTTAGCTGGCCTGGGCTGGGTTCAAACTTGCCAGCCTCGGTATATATGTCTGACGTCCTACCCACTGAGCTATGGGCACCACTATTCCATTACGTTTTTTAATTCAGAAGGTATGTGAGATGCTAAGCCACGAAAAGACAATATAACATAACTTTCCTAGACTGAGTTATAACAGACCTCAAACCTAACTTCAGATTACATAAATGACAGTCTTCATACAACCAAATGTTTAATGTGATGAGTGAAACTTTACACTGAGTCCCTAATATCTAATAATTCTGCTATACATTTAGGTATGTTAAATTCTGTAACTTAGAAGTTTAATCAAAAGGTTTGACATATAAACTTAGGGCTCAAGATTGATATTAATATATTTACTTTACCAATAAACAATTATAGTAGAATCAGAACATAACTTCAAATATGCTTCTAGTGATGCATTAATATTTCATATGTTTACTGAATATAAGAGAGTGTTATTCCCACAATGACAATGTAGTCACATTCCCATTTATTTGGAATAAAGCTTTTTTTTTTTTTTTTTTTTTTGAGACAGAGCCTCAAGCTGTCCCCCTGGGTAGAGTGCCGTGGCATTACAGCTCACAGCAACCTCCAACTCCTGGGCTCAAGCGAGTCTCTTGCCTCCGCCTCCCAAGTAGCTGGGACC
>CAUYTI010065942.1:0-40170 GCA_963575145.1 Galago senegalensis
CAACTATGCAAATGACATGAAATTTATGTGAACCACCTCGATGAAAGTATTTCAGAATGTGTGTGAAAACATTACACTGTACCCCATGTTTGTATTGATGTATGCAGCTATCATTTAATTAAAAAATTACAAAAAAAAATGCATAAACATGTTTTGGGACCATTTGTATATAATCTATGTTGAAATGTACATAATTTATATGAAGGTAATGCTTTATATAAACATATGTATACTGATGATTTATACTATATAGTTCTATAGTGTGTGTATGTTAGCATATGTAATTATACACACATATAGAATGGAGATGCCCAATGTTGTGTACCTGATAAATACAGATAATAATTAAGCATTTCTTGAATATTAAATGCTTACAGAAGCAATGAAAGTAGAAAAACTTTATGTTCTACTGCTCGCCACTATAAAAATTAATTCTAAAAATTTAAGTAAAATGTATTTCTATGTCTAAGGCATAAAATTCTCTTGAAATGTTCAGAACTAATTACACAACATAAATATCACAGTCAAGTAGATTTAAATAGACCCACTCACACTCAGAGTTTGATGAAGTAAATGAGGTCAAATATCATCCTACGGAATGGGGTGTCTTTTATATAGTTATTAATGCTCATTCACCTCCTTTCTTTGTAAAAGAAATAAATCGCATAGCAGCTTTTTATAAAGATTAGAAGGCTGGTAAAATTTGTGATATTTTTCTAGAATTTATTCAAATTATCTCTAAACTTAAAGTTTTGTTTGTTTTAAGGCATAGATATTGGCGGTTAAACATGGTGGGGTTTTTTTGTACAGATATTTTGATTAAATATAGTTAATATTCACACCAATTAGCTATTATCGGTGGACAACCTCTTCCTAAAGAGATTAGAGATTTTTATGGCAAAATTACTTAGGACCATTCTTACATACATTTACCTGTGTTGTCATTTCCAATACACAACAGTTTCTGTATATTACCATCTGTCATAAAAAATGTCTCCTTCTTTATCTTAAATTACATTCAAGTTATTTCACCTCTTAGGACAGTAATATAAAATTTCAGTTTTTCTTGCTTTTTATGGTAGTTTTCATGATAGAAGTCAATTTTTTTTAAATGTTGATTTTTTTTTTTTTTTTTTACTTTTAGCTACTGAAAGGATGAGACAGACACCAGAGGGAGCCCAAGTTACCTAACCCTGTTCTCAAGAGCTATAGTGACATCACCAGTCCTCCTACTCACAAGCAGATTTAATATTCAGAGTTAGTTCAACACACCTCAGAAAAGAAGAGAAAACCAGGTAGCTTGATGTACTAAAGTTCAAACAAATAAGCTGTAATATATATCTTCATTAATCAGCACTGAAATTAACACTTAAATTATTTTGAATGTTTCTAATAGACTCAAAGTCACGAGCAATTTCTAAGACAAGTGAAATCTTGAGTGAGAGAATGTGTAGGAGGGAAAATGTAGACTCCTTTAAGATTTCAATGTCATTGTGTTTGTAATGCATGGTCCACCTTCCTCACTTGGTACAAATTAGAATGTAACAAGAATGCAGCAAGAATAAACTTAAGGGGTAATGTGTTAATTCTTCACTGTTCATGGACAGTAGAAATGACCATACTTTCTGGGTTTCCTACACGACTTTTTTATTGTGTATAAATATTTGTGTATCTGGGAGAAGCAACATTTTAATTTTAAAAAATAGGCTTACTATAAAGATGGCAGCATGCAGTCTATCACTTTGCTTTATTGCTTTATAAATGAAGAAACATTTCTCTAAGCCTCTATTCTATTTCTTCCAGACTTAATTTTTTCCCTAAAAGTAATGCATGTCAACAATACCTAGAGCTACAGAAATTCACCTTTTCACTTGGCTTTTAGAAGTAACAAAATAGAGATTCCAGCATTTTGCCATACTCATAATTTAGTAATACAGGGTCTCTCTTTGAAACAAGCACACCAGGCAGAAGACAGGGAGAGCTTTGTTTGGGTTGATGCTTTTTGGCTACAGTTCAAACATCTGGAGCTTCAGCCTTTGAACAACAAAAAGAATTTCTAAATTCCCTTTTACAGCTTCTTAGAAGTGCTTATTGATTGCATGTTTCTTCAAATAATTCTAATGCCAATTCATATAATCGTATGAAAATGATATTCTATTTGCCAGGAATATGTAAGGCTCTATGGATTTTTCTTTTCTTTTTTGGTTATATTCTGTCATGACAAATAGTGTGTTTCATAGTAGCCAAGGGGGAAAAGCCCTCTGGTTTATTTACAACTAGCCTAGATATGAGAATCACGACTGCTTTTGTAAATAATTCTTCCAAATTCCTTATTAGGGTTTTAATTACTATTGTTAAGTCCTCATTTAAAATAATTTTTGCAACTGATTATTGAATTTAATACAAAATTATTTCAGTATACCCGTACACAATTTTGTCCTTCTGCTCCTAAATATAATACATAACTATGACTCTCTCCATTTATCCATTTTTCTCCTCATCATTCTGTCCATTGATAAGATTTAACTTAATTACTGAAAGCCTTCTTTGACTGCCACCATTCTCCTCTAGTTATGTGGTGGGTTTCTGTTTACCCCTTCTTTCACCCAATCACTAATTCTCTCCTCCTTCTCTTAAAATAACCACCTGTAAGAAAAAGTATAGGTATCATCAGATATTACACAGAACAACCAATTAATTCTATGTGTATACAATGTAAAGAATCTTTGCATTTCTCCAGTGGTTACATTTTGACACTGGTTAGGGTTTTATCAAGCAGCAAAAATACAACTTAAGGGGCAAAGTATTAATTCTTCACTGTTCACGAACAGTAAAATTGGCCATATTTTCTGGATTTCCTACATGACTTTTTAATTATGTATAAATATTTGTATATCTGGGAGAAGCAATATTTTAATTTTAAAAAGTATGCTTACTATAAAGATGGCTAGTATATATAAAAATGTGTGTTTTCAAAATTGTTTAAGCGGGAAATATTTCCACATACAAATTTTCAAGAAATTAACTCTTTTTCTAATCAAATACAATAATATACAAGTATTTCAGTTATTAAGCTAAATGTCAGATGGACTTCTGAATAAAAGAAGAGGTTAAGAATTTATAAAGGAAAAGAGATCATTCTGTATACAAGTCCCACCTATTGACCATGTGGTTTTGATTGTACCTCTTAGATTTTTTTGTTCTCAGTTTCCTTGTTTGCAAAATTCTAAAGATGTTATGTATTTCTTGAAATCACTGTCATGATATAATGGATAATTAATATAAAACACTTGGCATAGTCTAATGGCTATTGGATAAATTATTTGTTAAATAAATATGCCCCTTTAACTTTTTTCTCCAGATGAATACTGTAATTGCATTGGAAATAAATTTTCATCTTTACTAGTCTTCTCTCCAGCATATTATATTGAACTTCTTCCAAAAGATGTATGATAGATTAGATAATAGATAGATGGATGAATAGATAGGTAGTAAGATAGATAGATGAAAGACAGCATGGTCTTCAGGGCACTGATTGACTACAGAAGATATTACTGAACAGTCAGAACTGTGTTTTACAGGTCCCTCTACTAAAAACAATTCTATGTCTATGTGTCTTGACTTGGTAGTAATAAAATAGGAAGTGGATGTATCTGTCAATTACTAATATTCTAGGATCATTGACATTCTATAACAAATTATGTGCTGATTTAAATTCTGAGTCACTATTCCTCATCTAAAACTACAGTCCACATGGCCTTTCCAGTCTTGCCTGGGCCTCCCCTGGCTTCTTCCAGGCATCCTCCGTGACACACATGCCCCAGTTCTGCCTGGATCCTGGGGTTTCGCTCTTCATTATACTGAAGACTTTTCATTTGAAAAACGAACTGAAACAAAAAATTAAGACAAAACAAAACCCAAACCCCCAAAGCAAAGCCCACACCAGCACAGTACCAAAGGTGTTTTTTTCTTTGTATCTCTACTTGGAGTAGGAAATAAAAGTCCTAAAGTGGGATTAGAGGTTTACCAAACCGCAACGGCACATTTGTTTCTAACACTGCTTTCTGGTTTTAGCTCAGTAGCCAGTTGGGCATCTGAGCAATCTTTTCTCAGTCAAAGCACATCTCCCAGTATATCTGGTCTAAATTCATAAACATTTCTGATGACTTGTTTGGGATTTAACACTGTGTCTATAAAAATATTAAGTGAATGCTCAAAAACATGTCACAGACTTGATGAAAAGGATTACTAGATTCTGTTGGCAGCATATGTCTTAGTTAAATTTAAATATTTGTTAGATAAATATGTCCCTTAAGTACCACAAGTGTTGGAAATGTGGGCAAAATGAAATATTGCCATCTTCTACAATATTAGTTGGATAAATTTCTTAGGTGCAAAGTGAGTGTGCAATATATAAAGACCTATTGATAATGGTTTTAATATACTGAAAAAATCACATTTATTAACTATAACTTGGATGTAAGAAAGTAGCAATAAATTGTATGTCTTTCATTTTTTAAAGTGCATTAGCCTGCATCCTAAGACAGGAGAAATTTCAAAAGAATATGAGTTGCCTGCATCAAGCAGCAAGGAAGTATCTCCATAATTTGAACATAATTTGATAATATTTTTAAAACCCCAGTGAAAATTAGATGCCTATGTTCTAATCATTTTTCAAAATGTGTAGCAAACTCCTAGTGAAGGGGCATTTCTCTATATTCATGTCATTGAAGTGGCACATTTGCTACATTCTGATTTAGAGATGGGGCATTCAATTATACTGAAGGAACCTGTATATCAATCCCCCACACCCAGGGTGATGCTACGACATTTCCCCTTTATGCTCTTATAGTCTTGATCATCTAGACAGAGAAGGTGGTTGCCATGGGCAGTAAAACATTAGGGGAAGCATCCTTTGTTAGTGACAGCTGATTGTGTAAGCCACTGTACTCCTGTAAAATTTCAGTTTCTGTGTTTTCTTTCATAGTGAAAATCCTAAAACTATTATGTTTGGAAAACTGAAGAAAGCCTGTTTTTGAAATGGATTCCCGGTCCCACAACCTTGGAAGAGTTTAGCCAGCTTCTCTCACGTAGGAGGGAGAACACCAAATCACTTTTGTAAGCTGTCATAACACTGAATTAACCGATGCATTAACACTGTGAAGTCATCAGTTAGAAACTGACTAAATGTAGTTTTTCTTCCTCTCCTTTTCTTTTTTGTGGGTTTCCTTACACTTGCCAAAATAGCTACCTAAAACAGTTTGTCAACAAGTAGCTAATTCCATGTAATAGATTACATTCCTTTTCAGATGTTCCCAGTGATAAGCAATTACCCCCAAATTCTGTACTCAGTAAAATGTTATCAAAGAAATAGCGTATAACCAAAGCATACCTGATCCACATTGATTAATGATACAGAATTCCTTATTTCTAAAGAAAATGTAGCTTTCTATTTGCAATTGGAAGCAACTAATCTATTAATAGTATAGTTTTCTCATATTTATGTACTTTTCATAATGAAGCTATTTTCAATAACTTTCAATTATCTTAAACATTATGAAATTGTATTCCACGTGTTTTGTTTCAGACACATGTAAGTGCTCACATGCATACTTACTTTTATTTTTTTGAAATAATTTCCAACATCAGAACCTTTCTAAATCATTTTCTGTCCTACCTGCCTCAACAAGAAAGCCTTACCCCATACAAATTTTTAAATACCTCCTATGTCTCAGAGCATAACAATGCTAAGAAGAAAAAAAAAGTAGATACACATATTTTTAAGTATCAAATTAAAACAACAACCAACAAAAGGATGATGGAAGTATATCAAATAGAACCTGGAGCAAATCTTAAGAAAAGGCAGTACTTTGGTTATGTAGTTATTTAGTGTCTTTCATGGAAACGATACTAGATATTCATCTCCAGGTGCTCTCAGTCACAGACGTATATCAAATTGTTGGATAATCATAAAGATAAGACTAAAATCATCCAATACTAGTTACTGAATATGATCTGCTTGCCATTGAAGTGTCTTTCCCACACTAAAATATTGGTCTTAAACATGAACATCTGACACAGGGAGTTTCCTTTGAGGCATTTCATCTTACGACTCTGTGATGGAAGCTGATTATGAGATTGGCATATCTGAAAAATGCAGAGTTATAGAAATAAGATATGATTTTATATGGGAATGATGGAAAATTATGGGATAGAAGTAGAAAAACATTGATGAATTAAGGATATTTATAATTAAATAGACATATGTCACTAGTTTAGAAAATGTCAACAAGGATGCCATAAACATGTAAAATTTAATGAGTTTAAATAAGAAAATTCAGTTATAGATAATCAATTAAGTTATAGATAATTATAGGTAATTATTATAGATAAAATTCTATACAAATGGAGCATGTAAACCTCAAGGTGAATTTAAAAATTGAATTTATATTTTTCTTAATATTATTTCTGTATTTTTGCATAATTAGAACTTTTGCACCAGAAGTTCTAGTGTCTTTGGTCTAGAGACAAATGGTAATAATTATACATGTTTTTTAAAGAGTTGCTTCTATGGAACTAAGAAAATCTTAGTTTGTTATTAATTGCACAAAACCAGAAGAAAAAATAAATTGTGCAGCAAATTAAAGTATATGAGACCATAACCTCTTATGATATGTTTGAATTAAGTGGCAAATTGATAGCAAAAGTAAGAGAACAAGAACACTGAGTGTTATTAGAAAAACAGAGCATATCATAGAATAATATTAATTAAATAACCTAAAAGGCAAAAAGAACATGTGGGTTTGAAGAAATAAAAGTAAACGTGGAAACATTTCATTTAGAAATAAAATTCAAAACATCATTTTATTAAGAAGCAAATATGTGGCCACATATTATTAGTACCATCTATGAAACAGATGGGATTTAAAAAATGGTAGCATGTAATTAAATACAAAAAAAAATTATATAGGGACTCAAGCTATTTTAAGAACCATTGAGATTCATTAAATACCAATTTGAAAACACAAAGGAAAGTTTAAGTAATAATATAAATTGCTAAGGGGAAAATGAAGACATTTTCAATGAAAGTCAAGTAAGAGTAAAGGAGTATATGGGAGACGGGGAAACGTGGCAGACTAGAAACAACTCTTTACTCACCACTGGTCATGAGGCAAGAGAAAGAAAATTCCAATCACGTCTGGCTAGGGGAACCCACCAAGGGACATCACTCTGGGGCAGGGAAGGCACAGGGAAGCAGTGATGGAGTACAGGAGCCGGTCAGGATGTCTGGAGCTGTGGAAAACCAGCACGGAAGGCAAGAGCTTGAGAACTGGTTGAGAACAGCTGGCCAGCCCACCCACAGACGATGGGGAACCAAAAAGACTTGTCCTGCAGTTTTTTGATTCTGGGCTAATGTATTCACTGGAGTGGCCTTGGGGCACTTAAATGAGTGGGTGGACAGGAACAGTGACCAGTGGCTGCGTTGAACACTGGGTACAGTGGCTCTCACATTGGCTTTGCTGGAAAGCCACGTGAAGGAAAAAGTCTGCAGGGTTCCAGTGCATTGCTGGTTCTGGCATGGCTGCCCAGCTCTGGCATCCTCCCTTGGGGTGAACTGAGGGCCCTGAGAATTGTTGTTAAGGGTCACTGCACAGTGTGACACGCCTCGCAAAGAATGTGCTGAAAACTTTATTTTTTTTTATTTATTCGTTTATTTGGGCTTGAACCCACAACCCCGCAGTATATAGGGGCGGCACCCTACTCTTTGAGACACAGGCACCACCCAAACAAGAACCACCCAACATGGGGCTCGAACCCATGATTCCGGGATTAAGAGTCCCATGCTCTACCAACTGAGCTAGCCTGGCTGTTGTTGTGGTGAGAGTTTGAGGACCCTGAGGGGAGTGAATACAGACAAGGCAACTGAACTTTGATTGAGGGCCACTAAGTCAGGACCACAGGACTGAACCTCCTCCTCTGCAATTAGAGCATGGCTTCCTGCTCTAATTTTCACAACAAAACAGCTATGTTCTTCATCTCCACACACCACAGTAACCATCTGGTGTCCAGGCAATAAATTGCTCTATCTTCCCTTTTTTTCCTTTTGATTGGTTGTATTTTTTTTTTTCATTTTTAGTTTCTTCCATAGCAAGGGATCCTCTATTTTGTTATGGTTTTCAGCACCTTTTATACTCTCTTCTTTATTTCTATACTTTTTCTCTCTTTTGGTAGACATTTTTCTACCTTTCTCTTCTTTCTCACATAAATTTCTCTTTGTCTCTATCTTTTTTAATTATACCATTAATTTTCTTTATCATTTTCTTTTTTTCTCTGAGTACTGGCACATCACAGCATTCATCTGCTCATGGAGGTCATGATTTCACTATCTAGAGTGTCCTCCTAGATTTGTTTCACGGTATAAAAATCAATGTCCACACAACAGTAGCCTTTGTATTATGCCAATAACAGCCAAATTGAAAAGCTAATCCAAGACACAATTTCTCTCACAGCAGCATCAAAGAAAACTATATACCTAGTAATATACCTTAAAAAAATAAGGTGAAGGACCTCTATACAGAGAATTATGAAACCTCAAGAAAATAAATAGCAAAAGACATTAACAAATGGAAGAGCATACTCTGCTCTTGACATACTCAGCTCTCATGGCTGGCAAGAAACTGCATTGTTAAAATGTCTATACTTATCAAAGAAATCTATAGATTTAATGCAGTCCTCATTAAAATACCAACATTATACTTTGAAGAACTAGAAAAGGTAGTACTTCATTTTGTATGATATCAGGAAAAAAACATTTAGCCAAGGAAATTATAGTAATAAAAAAAGCCTGAGGTATCATTCTACCAGACTTCGGGCAATATTACAAGTCCACAGTGAGCAAAACAACATGATATTGACACAAACATAGAAACATATACAGTTGGAGCTGAATTGAAAACCAAGAGATGAATCCATTCTCTAGTTGCCATCTGATCTTTGATAAACCAAATAAAAGTAAACACTGAGGAAAAGAACCCCTATTCAATAAATGGTGCTGGGAGAACCCACAGTTTCACCACTTACAAAAATTGATTTTAGATTGATAAAGGATTTCAATCTAAGGCATGAAATGATAAAAATCCTAGAAGAAAGTGTGGGAAAAACTGTTGATGATGTTGACCTGGAGAAAGATTTTATGAAGAAGATTTGTGTGACAATTGTAGCAACAACAAAAATAAACAAGTTGGACTTAATCAAATTGAAAAATTTCTATACAACTAAGGACCCCAGACCAGAGAAATTCTTTGATAATATTTTTCTGAATCTTCATGCAGAAATCTCCCACTGTGGTCCTTAGTAATACCTGAGTGTAATCTGGTAACTCCCTTTGGGTTTGGTGTAAATTCTCTCTAGTTTCAGATAGTCCCAGATCTTTTCCAACAAGTCATAAAAATTCCAGCAGTGATACGTAGAGATAGGTGCACACAGAGGTGGCTTATAGATGATATCTAATTCCTCAATGGAGATCTGGTCTATCTTATTTAACACATAGATACAGAGGATATAAACTCTGTTTCCTTCCACCACGTCAATGAGGTCATCAGCTGTGGCATCACTATGAAGAGTCACATCAGCATTATGAATTTTGTATTCAGCCAAAATGCTCTTCACAGGTTCAGCATCCAGCTCACTCTGAGGGCAAGTGGCTGTGAGATTAATGCCCCCCTTGTCCTTCTTAAAACCAATATTGGGGGGTTTGCTGTTCAAGCGAATGCCAAATTCTTCCAGCTCATTTTCAATTATTTTCTTGTGTCCCAAGGGTTTTGGTACATCCAGAACAATCAGGATCAAGTTACAGGTTCGGGCCACTGCAATGACTTGACGGCCTCTACCTTCCCCATCCTTGGCACCTTCAATGATACCTGGGAGATCCAGGAGATGGATGTTGGCACCTTTGTATCTGATGACATTAGGCACAGTGGTCAGAGTAGTGAATCCATAGACTGCCACCTCGGAATACACTCCTGCCAGGTTACTTAGCAGTGGTGAATCCCCCACAGAGGGAAAACCCATGAACCCAATTCAAGCATCACCTGTCTCGGCAACATCAAAACCTTCTCCTGGTCCACCACCACCACTGCCTTTTGGAGGAATGAGTTCTCGCTGGAGTTCAGCAAGGCGGGCCTTAAGTAGCCCTAGGTGGTGTGCTTGGCTTTGTTCTTCTGAGTCCCAGCCATCTCGGCTTCTATCTCTGCAATCTTAGCTAAGGTACTGCTCATGGTGGCGAGTCCCAGAGGGACCCAGGGACAGCACCCAGCCTTCCCTGAACACACCGGTCAGCAAACCAAGTCCCCCCTCTTTTATATTCTCACAAGATTCACTATTTCCCATCTTTCGAATAAAGGCTTTTTTACTGGGGCAAGATTATATCTCATAGTTTTAATGTGTATTTCTCTGATGATTAGTGATATTGAATATTTTTTCATATAACTGTAGGTCTTCTTTTAAAAAATATCTATTTAAATATTCTGTCCATTATTTAATTAAGTTAAATTTTTTTTCTATTGAATTGTTTTACTTCCTTCTGTATTTTGGTTAGTCAGTGAAAAAATACAGAAATAAGATCTAGTAGTCAGTAGCAGAAAAAAGGGTCATTATAGTTAACAATAAATAATCAAATACATAAATAAGTGAATAAATAAAACATACAGGCAGCTGTATACTTGATTTGCAGCAGCCTAAAACCTTAGCTTAAAATGTAATTCCTTATATACTAGTAGCTATTTTGATAAATGTTTAACTATAGTCCAGAAAGAAGGGGGAAAGAGAGGGGAGGAGAGGAGGGAGGCTAGAAGGAGGGAGGGTACTTGGAGGGATCCAACCTAATGTACATAAAGCAATGATACATTTTTATACTATTAAGTATAGAGTATGGGGCAGTGCCTGTGGCTCAAAGGAGTAGGGTGCCAGCCCCATATACCGGAGGTGGTGGGTTCATGCCTGGCCACAGCCAAAAAAAGAATAGAGTCTGAATGTTTTTGCCACAACAAATAAGTAAGCAAGGAGATGGTTATATTAATCAGTTAGGTGTAAGAATTCCACAGTGTATATCAAATCAGCACATTGTACCCCATAAACGCATTAATATATACAGTTGTGATTTAATAAAGAACTAAAAAAAGAAAGAAATTGGAAGTTACCATTATTCCTAAATATTGTTATTTAACTTACAAAACTTTAGAACTATAATTTGCAAAACTTTGAATTGTCTAGAGCTCACCCTTCTGAATTCCCTGATTGCAGTCCTTTGCCGTCTTTGAGATCTTTTCTAACTGTAATTTGCACATAGATGATCAATATAGAAATTTTGCCCTATTTAGCAGAGGCTTAATTGACTTCCTCCTTCCACACTATAGAAAACCTAATTTTGTCTCCACATATGCACATATTTACATCAGTATACCTAATCTACAAATGTATGGGCTATTTTTAGATTTCATTTTGAACAAAATATAATGTGTGCTGGTATCCTTCATTAAACAAGTTAAGTAAAATCATTAATGAGTTAATTTTCTATATCTTTCTGGAAAATTATTCTATTTTGTTAAAATCATCTTTTAACAAATAGAAGGCTTCCTTTACTGCTATCTTGTAATCCATTTAAAAAATATAAATTAAATGACATAACGTATGTGCAACTATTCTGTGAAGTCTTTGCAAACAGAGTTATTACAATAACAAATTAAAGAGATATGAGAAATGTATTCTTAGATAAAAATTCCGTATTTTCACTAAAAAGGAAATTGACAGTTTTATTTTCTGTCAGCGAATTCAAGAATACTGAAAATAACAGGAAATACTGATCAGAGTTAAGGAAACATATCATTGACAGAGTGATAAATCGTTTAAAGAAAATCAGCCTGGATCACAGGAACACAAGCACATCTGACAAACCTGATAGCACTCTGCTTGATAAAATAATACAGTTGTCAGAGAAAATTGGGGGCATAATTTTCCCACAGTACAAATTGTTCCCTAAATGACCAGATAGAAAACTAATCTACAAGGTCAACTGTTTTGGAGGGATGTGAAAGACAGCTCCTCAGATAAAGAACTGTCTCAAAGAATGAAGACAAATGATAACAAGAGAAGAAAAGCCTCAGTGTGGATCGAGGTGACAAGAGTGATACTCAGTGACCCACATCATTTCCAATTGTAGAAAGTTAAGACACCAGTGACATAAAAGGCAGAATACTCAACAAAATAAACAAGTGTTCATATGAAAAACACAGTTTAAAGTGAGCAATTTCTTCAAGGATTAAGGTCAGTATTTTTCAAACAGTTGCTAAAACTTATGTTAAGAACGATTTCCTTAGATTAGTGATTGTTTCCTGTTGTAATAACACTAGGATAACTTGACACTGACAAGGAAGGAAAATAGAACGTTATTCTACAAGGTTAGAACGTTAAAAATTTTAAAAAAGGAAAAAATATTTTGCAGGGTAGTATGTGCACACACTGACAATATAATAATTTCTATACATTTTTGAATGTCCTTTACTTCTTCACTTAAACCAGGAAAGCTGAAGGCATATCACCATCTAAAATCTCAAGAAAAATGCAGGGTGGGCACAGGGGCTCACACCTGTAATCCTGATGCTCTGGGAAACTGAGGTGGGGAGATTGCTAGAGCTTAAGAGTTCAAGACCAGCCTGAACAAGAGCTAGAGCCCATCTCTACAAAAAATAGAAAAATTAGCCTAGTGTTGTGGTGAGTACCTCCAGTCCCACCTACTGGGGAGGCTGAGGCAAGAAGATCCCTTGAGCCCAAGAGTTTGAGGTTGCTGTGTGTCCGGGACTGGGACTGGTCAGGTCTCCGGCCGGCGTATCTAATTGTCCAGATGTGGACCACTATGTTACCTTGCTGGGAATCAACTTCCCTTAGGTGCCAGGGGGCTGTTCACCTTAGTAGAAGAGAGAGAGAAAAAAACAGTCTTTGAAAGAGAGAAACAATCTCAGCAGAAAAATGAGTTCTAGCAGTTGTCTTAGAGCAGGAGGAGCAAAAGAGTTAGAGTGAGCGAGAATGACCCCGGACTAACCTCTCCTGCAGCTACTCGTAGACATAGTCCCGTGGCTAATTGCACCATAGGTGTGGAAACTGCCAAGCACTGATGTTCTCGTCTGGTCTCGCGTGCTCTCGCGTTAAGGAGAGCTGAATCCCTTCCCCATGCCCTTTATCACCCAGGTGTTACTGAGATGTTATATACAGGTGTTTCTCATAGTTACAGAGAGTTCAAGGCTTAACTCTTGCTTCTCCTGTCCTTTGAGTTACATGGTCTGCTAGAGCTGTGAGCTATGATGCCATGGACCTGTATCCAGGGTGACAGAGTGAGACTCTGCCTTAAAAAAAAAAAAAAAGAAAGAAAGAAAGAAAGAAAGAAAGAGAGAAAGAAAGAAAGAAAGAAAGAAAGAAAGAAAGAAAGAAAAAATATGTAAACATTGCTTACTTATATTATCAGATCAGACATATTAATAAAAATAGGTCTAAACAGTCTTCATTGACGTAGAAATGAGCAGCCAAATTGAAATGGCTATGCAATCTCAGAGTTTCAGGTTTTAAGGAGAGAATTTCAGCATGAAATTCAGAGACATTTCAGAAAAATGTCTTTGCTTAGCCTATTAGAAGGTATTTCAAGCAATTTGATAAGTGAACAGACATTCACTGTAGATTAATACTAAAACTAAAAAATAAAAATCTCTAATAGGTAGAGAAGAAAGTGATGTCAGGGTATGAACTGCAGAAAGAATATTATAATCTTTTCCAATTGGCTTATTTTGTTTTTCTAAGCATAATGCATGAACATATGAAAATATAGCATATTATATAAAACAAAAGGCTTTTAAAGATTAAATATTTTATTCTTAGGTCCTCCTGGTAAAATAAAAATGAATATTTAGGATCTCAACCTGTCACGTAAGAGGGGTCTGATAATTAAGTTTGCAGACTTGCCATCGTCTGCTTCCATTGACAGCACTGTGCAAACAACTCAGTAAAGTTTCACAGCCTTGGTGTTTCAGGGGCACATGGCTGTGTTCATGTCTACATGTGGCGGTGTCTTGCTGAGTTGTTTTTATTATTGTTGTGTGTTTTTGTATCATTGCAAGAATATTGGAATTAGAGCAACAAACAGACATTAAATGTGTTGCTAAACTTGGCAAGAATGGAAGTGAAATCAGGGAATATTGTCCAAATTTATGGCAATAATGCCATAAAGGAAACTGCAGTGTACAAATGGATTAAACCTTGTTCTGAGGGGAGAGGAAGTGTCACTGAAGAAGAGAGGTTAGGGAGGCCAGTAAAGAGGAGAAGGGATGAAAACATGGCAAAAATTCAGTTAACTATGTGTCAAAATCATTGACTGACAAATAAACATCATTAGAAAAACAGGAAACTTTTAACTGAAAATCCTGGCATAAGAAATGTGTGTGCAAAATGGTCCTAAAGGAGCTCACTGATGAACAAATACAAAGGAGAGTTTAAGTTTGCCAAAAACTTTTGGAAAGCCAAGGTGATGTTTTGGGCCATATTATCACTGATGCTGAAACGTGGCTGTAACAATACAACCCGGAAACAAAGCATCAAAGTGCACAGTGGCTGGAACTCAATTGATTCTCTATGACCAAAACAGTTCTATCAGTTCCAAATCAAACTTAAAATGATGTTTCTAAATTTTTTTTGATATTTGAGGGACTGTTTATTATGAATTGGTACCAACTGGACAAATAATTAGTCAAGCTTACTAGTTAGAAGTGTTGAAAAGGCTGTATTGGGTGGCGCCTGCTGCTCAAAGGGGTAGGGCGCCAGCCCCATATGCCACAGGTTGTGGCTTCAAACCCAGCCCTGGCCAAAAACTGCAAAAAAAAACCACAACTGTATGAAAAATTTAGATGAAATGATCTGAGCTTTTCTCCAGTAACTCGTGGCTCTTGCAACACAACAGTTTACCAGCTCACACTCATGGGAATTTCCTTGCTGGGTCCGTGGTCTTGGAAATTGAAGGAATTCATGTAAGTGAAAACAAAATATTTTATTATAGACAAAAGAAAGAGGAAAGCAAAGCCTCCAGCACAGCAGCAGAGGGGGTTCCGAGCAGGTTGCCACCATAAGGTTATAATTTGGCTTCTTATATGCAGTTTGTAATCATAGATCCTTCCCTGAAGGCAGAGGGGCTTGGGGAAATGGAATGTATGCCTAAAATCTATGTCACAACTGTTTGCGCCAAAGGTCTGTGGGCAGAAGTTAATTTTCAAGCTGTCATTGTGTAGGAATGTGGTCACGTTTGGGGCATTCCACTCTTCCTGGGGAGTGGTGGCTCAGATGGAACTTTGAACAAATGTTTATGAGACTGCTAAGGCCCAGAAAATGAGGTCTGCGTCCAGTGCAGGGAACATGCATCAGCATGACACTGTCTATGGGAGTTTTTAGCCAGTAAACAAATAACTGTTTTGGAAAACCCTCTGTGCTAACCTGATCTGGCCTCATATGATCTTTTCTTTAATCAAAGATAAAGGAAATTTTTATGACATTCATAACATCAAGAGTAATATCACAACAGCTACAACGTCCATGCCAGAGAAAGCATTCCAAAATTGTTTTGAAGGGTGGACTAGGCCCTCACATGGGTGCATAGCTCCCCAAGGAGAGTACTTTGTGGGTGGCCCATAGTGATATTCTGCAATAAGGTATGTAGCACTTTTTCAAGGATGAGGTTCTCAAACTTATTGTCAGATGTTATAGGTAATATTTGTGCCATTATGTATTTGTTTGACTTAAAAATTAAAGAGACATCATTGAATTAATCACCCCTAGTTTATTCCATCCAGGGAGAGATTAAGGGAACTCACAATTTTACTTTTCTTCAGATTCTGGCAATGATGGATGGGATATATATTGATCAAAAAAATTATATTTTCTCTCAAGGTGTTCATGGAACATGGAAGGGTGATGCTCATAAAAACTAAAATTAAAATGTCTATTTCTGTTTGTAGGTTATTTAAGGAATAAAAAAGAATTTTTACATATTTTGCCTGTTTTGATACTCATGACTAGTGTGTCATGTAAAAACATTGATCAGTGGTAAACTGACACATCAAGTTATTAATTAATCATTGACTGAGCAAGATCTTAAACCTCAGTATCTTGATTTTAAATCTAAGATTAATTCCACTGCCACCAAAATTCTCTTCACCAAACCAGAGGGGCTGTATTTAAGTGATGCTGACATTTGAAAATATGCAGACAAACTGTTCTGCGTGAAAATAAACTCCATATACTAATGGTTCAAATGGAAAATACATTTTAAAATCGTTGAAGATCTGTTTTATGGTTTGTCTGTAGGTTCTATGCATTTACAAGTCCCCACAGACCTACTTTAGAATGTTGCCTCTAAATATAATATACAACTCACCACACATGTGCTTTAAAGCTGACTTGTTAAATGATTTCAAGATGGTACATTTTATTCCTGACAGCTCACATAAATATTCACAATAAAAGTATTTCAGTAAATTAAATTAGAAGTATCTAGGGGCCTAATACTCTAGGTTATAGATTTAAGGAAAATTCCAAATGTGTCAAGGAAACCATCATGAGGACTGGAAGTCAGGGGAATGGTAACTATCTCCTGTTTGGTAAGCTGCTATTTGGTTCTCACAAAATATGAGAAATTGGCAGCAAACTGTATTACTCAAAGCATATTTTAATACAATAATATCACAGCACCTGTGGCTCAAAGGAGTAGAGTGCTGGCCCCATATGCTAGAGGTGGCAGGTTCAAACCCAGCCCCGGCCAAAAACTGCAAAAACAAAAAACAAAAAACAATAATATCTAGGGTGGTCGTTTCAATATTTGTATAAAATAAAACAAAAATTTGTTAATAGAATAACCAAGGAGTTGTAACAATTTGATTGGTTTCATTTACTTCAGGATATGTCTGATCCTTTACCACATAAATGTGCATGGTGGAAAAAGATAAATTGTCTTCTCTAAACTTTTGAGAAGCCAAACATATTGTTGTTGTTCTCCAATAAAACTTTGTAAGACCTCCCTTCATTTGGAACGTATTTTGAGAAATGCCTAATATGGCATTATTTCAGTCTATATTCCTTAGGCTTAGATTCCTAAGATTTAGCCCCAAGGGCAATGATTGGATGGTTAAGTGGCTTACTCTATTAGTATCATGAAGACTAGGAAAAACTAACAAACAAACTAATAATAATAACATTAATAGAGCTCAGTTATAGTGCTATCTCTGACATCATCTACTATTATTACCCTGTGCAAACAATTTATTATTGATCTTACCATCTGTAAAATACAAGGTAGAATTTGTTAATAGTAATCTTATTTTCTCAAGGGACTGGCTTCTAACCTTTTTTGTTCACTGTAAAAATTCTTCTGTGACTGAGGCATAACCCCTAATATTACTCTGAAAACTATTTCTAACTTCCCACCACACAGGGCAGAAGACTACTGTCCACCAAGGTAGCATTTATGCCAGCCCCGGTCCAAAGAGAATCCTCTGCCCTCACTGTAGAAACCTGAATTCCAGCTGGCTCCACCATAGGCTGGATAAAATGACCTGTGCCTCGGAATAAATTTAAAAGGCAGTCAGGCCCCAAACAGTACAATCCTTGGGCAAGTCCTGTTGTAGTGGGTTTGGAACTGGCACACTTGAGGTGCGTGTGGCCTAGTGAGATGCCAGCAGGAAAGGACAGCTCAGGGAAAGACTCTTTATCCTGTAAGGATAGAGAGGAGCACAAAGGACTTTATCTTGCAATTTAGGTCTAGCTTAGCCACAGTAAAATAAATTGCCAAGCATTCCCCCAGTCACAAAGCAATCCAGGTGGTAGGGTCTAGTTCGGTGGAGTGGAAAGGGTCAGCAACATGCAAAAACAAATGATTCCAGGCCTTACCTCATAAGCAGTCTTTCTGGACTTACCCTGGGCTAGAAAGGAACCCTTTGTCTTAAGAGAATGACCCAGTTTAGCAAGATTCAAAACCTAATTAAAGAGCCCAGGGACCTTAGATGAACATCAGCTATAGCCAAACAGTGGTAGGGCCATGGTGAAGTCTAGTGCAATGCTATCTTCAGGTAGGACCCAGAGAAGTCCTGGCTGTGGTGGCTATGGGTGTATTCATCATCTCTCCACCAGGTTTGGGCAGCCCAGCACAGACTGCTTCTATTGGGGAGTAAGTGAGAATAAAAGAAGAGATTGTCTGCTAAGCCAGGGAATTCTCCTATATCTTAAGAAAAAAAAAACAATGAAAAAGAGCAATGAAATGTAAAGTTGGCTTTTTGAAGAGATAAATGAAATTAGCAAAATTTTAGGCTGACTGAGAGAAGAGAAGAGCCAAATAAATAAAATCAGAGATGAAAAAGGATATATTGAAACCAATATTAGGGAAAATCAAAGTATCATTAGAGACTACCATGAGCAAATGTATGCCAATAAATTGGAAAACTTTAGGCATCCTCAAACTACGGCCCACAGGCCACATGCAGCCCACCTAGGACATTTATCTGGCCTGCTGGGTGTTATTGCCACCACTGCCTGTCCTGCTTAGCAGCTGACTCGTCCCATGGCCCACAGTCTGGCCCTCCAATGGTCTGAAGGACAGTGAACTGGCCCCCTGTTTAAAAAGTTTGAGGACCCCTGAGTGTTAGGTGATATGGGTAAATCCCTAGACTCATGCAACCTACCACAACTGAACCATGAAGAAACCTCAAACCTGAATAAACTACTAACAAGTAAGAAGACAGAAGTAGTAATAAAATGTCTCACTTTAATGAAAATCCTAGGACCTGATGGTTATGCTGCTAAATTCTACCATTTAAAGTAGCAATAATACCAATACTTCTCAAACCACATAATGAAGTTGAGGAGAAGGAATCCTCCCACACTCAATTTATAAGGCAATTATCACTCTGATACCAAAATCAAAGACACAACAAAAATAGGAATGTATAGGCTAATGATCTCTGATGAACTTAGATAAACAAATCCTCAACAAAATACAAGCAAACTGAATTCAGCAACACTTTTTAAAATACTATCATGATCAAGTGGAATTCATCCCAGGGATGCAAGGATGGCTCAACATACCAAAAACAATCAACGTGATACATCATATTAACAGAACAAGGGCCAAAATCCCATATGATCATTTCAATTGTTGCTGAAAAAGCATATGATAAAATTCATGTTGAAAACTCTGAACAAATTACACACAGAAGAAACTTACTTCAATGTGATAAAAGTTGTATATGACAGACCCATAGCTAGTATCATACTAAACGGGGAAAAACTGAAAGTCTTTCTCCTAACATGTGGAAAATACAAAAATACCCACTCCCAGCACTGTTATTCAAAATATACTGGAGCAATCAAATAAGAGAAAGAAAGAACATTCAAATTCAAAAGGAAGAATTCAAATGATCCTTGTTTGCAGATGATGTGAACTTAGATCTATAGAAACCTAAAGGTTCCATCCAAAAACTGTTAGAACTGAAACCAATCCAGTGAAATTGCAAGATATGCATAATAATCAGTAGCATTTTTGTTGTTTGCTAATATCAAACAATCTGGAAAAGAAACTAAAATGCAATACTATTTACAATAGCTACAAATGTAAATATTTTGATATTTCTATGCTTTTTAAAAATGTTGTAAAATAATAGGTGAGTATAACTTAAAACACAAAATTTTAGTCATTGGAAGATAAATTGTAGTGAGCCCTTGTAAATTGAAGGAAGAATTAGAAGAAAAAGTGATTCAGCAAACAGACTAACCAAACACTGCCGATAGCCAATGAGGACAATTCTCTGGTTTAGGAAAGAACAGTAGAAGCAGGGGATACACAACTCCATCACTTAATCATTGAGAGTATTTCTATGCAACATTTGGGAGCACATGTATGGATTAGAATAGATCATTTTTTTTATTCGTAGACATTTTCAAATTCAAAAATGCTTTCCTCGTTTTAATATCTGGTCTTCTCCCAAAAGAATGTTTAAAGTGAAGGAGTCATCTGGACACCTCCTGTTTTCCAAGTTCCACAGATCAATTAAAAATATTTCTACAAGGCCTTATATCTCTCTGCAACAATTTAGTTCATTTTGCAATTTCTTGAAAGTGATCCTGTTTTTAATATTTTAACAGAAGAATGAACCATTGTCACTGTAATTTTCGAAGTTGATCTTTCTTGCTAATATGAGGTCACATTCTCACATATTCAGTAACCTGCACATATCATAAATCCACTCTTCACAAAAGGATTTCTCACTATATTTCAAAGGATGGCTTAAGAATTCCTTTGAAGAATAATGCAGTCTTTGATTGCTTTTAACTTTCCTTGAGCTTTACTTTATTCTTCTTTCTCTTCATACAAAAAAATTGAGAGTGAATTGAATCCGAATATGTAAAAGAAATCAGATATCGAATTTCATTTAAATTAGTGATGATATTATGGATCGTGCAGCAAATATGGCACTGAATATATGGATAAGAGTGATTAAGTGTCTAGCTAATCAAAGAACATATTAAATATTGCTTGGCTTATATTTGCCTAGGGAATTGCTGTAATTCTGAATGCTTTGCATACATAAGTATTAAAACTAAGGAACTTCCGTGAAGGGCATTTAATAAATATCTACCTGGAAAAATAATTCAAACCCAAGCAGTGTAGGTCAGCATAATTTTCAATGTTTTCTAGTTTTCTAAAAATTATAATGATTTTAACTGAGACAGTACTTTATGTAAGAAGAGAATTCACAAAGAATATAATGTTTTCTGTACCCTTCATTTTGTCTGAAATCAAGAATAAAAGCAGGTGCTCACTTTGGCAGCACATGTACTAAAATTGGAATGATATAGAGATTACCAGGGCCCCTGTGCAAGGATGACATGCAAATTCATGAAACATTTCATATTTTTTAAAAAAGAGAGAGAATAAAATCAGGAATGAACTTATGAATTGACCAGAAAATAAAAAGTAATAAGCTCTGCTCCTCAAATAAGAATCATTGTATTGATTAGCTATTTTTCATGAGTTATAAAACCTTTCATTCCTAGGTCATTTGTACAAGCATCATCAGGTTTGACTATGAGTAAAATTTGCTGCAATGTGATGGATATTCAACGACCCATGAGAATTTGCTAGTGTTCTGATTTTAAGTCCTCAAAAGAAAACTGTCATATCTTAAACTCATGCTTGTGAAAATTATTAATTTAATGCATTAGCCTTTACTAGTTTTTTTGAGCAAACTGTCTTCTCCAATAAGATAAGACCCAGAAGAAATTACAGAGATTTATGTACCTTCACATCTTATTTCATGAATAAACATATCATTCTATGATTTATCTTGATTTGAATAGTATTTAAAAGGGCTTTCTTATTTAAAAGCTAATCAAATAAAATGGAGCCAATGAATTATTAAAGGTCACTAGAAATCAAGAAAAGTGAAGAGGGGAGGGATAGAACTTTACCTCTTCAGTGTAATGAACACCATCCAGGTGATGTGCATACTAAAAGCCTCACCTTAAGCAATATAAAATGTATCTTCGTAACAAAATATTTTTACCCCTTAATATTTTGAAATAAAAAAGCAATAGATTGGTGTTTTCATTATTAGTAGTATTATTATTTTTTTTTTTTTGCATGCTAGGGTTAGAAGGTAGACTAGTGGGAAGCTTGCCATTTATTCTGTGCTGAAAGTACCAGGGCTAGCTAAACGTCTTGACATATCCATTTAACCTCTGCTTTGTATCTAAAAGCTGAACATTTATCAACCTCCACAGCCTCAGCTCTGTGAATAGCCTAAAGTGAGCATCTGTATTCAAGCATATGCTGTGGAGAACTGCTAAGATATTTTAGCCAGTTTGGTTCAGCAGCTGTTCTGTAAAAGTGAGATGAGTAATTTAATAAGCAACTCTCCTTGACTCTGATACTCTTCCCCCAAGTGCCTGCCAACCTTAGCCAGAAACGCAGCCTAAAAGGGGCTCACTGCTGGGTCGACATAAAGACAGGATAATGATTTATGCAGAGGACCATCTTCCTGGCGCTGACAAGTGCTTACTGTCCCACACAAGTCATCACTGCTGCTCTAAAGAGAACAGATGGCTTTCCACACACCACTAACAAAGAAGGAATTCTGCACAGATAGCATGAAACTTCACTACTTTTCTGAACACATCTTGTCATAATGAAGCTATTAAAAAAAAAAAAAACTTGCCAAAACGCCCTTGCCAAATGCAACAAATGTGAACCTTGGCCTTGCTCCTAGCAAAACATAACACGGCAAAAAATTATATTTTTAAATAGATGAGAATAAGTCACCATATTTGTCACTTCCTGTATTATACCAAACAGATATTCACACAACATCAAACTAAAGCACATGAGTGATGTATTTGTAAAACGGTAACTGAAGGTATCAGTGCACGGGAAATTTCTGCACTAAATAATGTGAGACCCACTGTTTCTTCATTCATAAAGTGGTTGAAATGTTGAAGGATTTAGCAAGACATGGATATCAGTTGTCTATTTCAGAAAATGCAAAGAGAAAATAATAGACAGTATCCTGATGGATAATAATCTTTTTCTTGATGTTCTATGGAATACAACTGCATGTAATGATTGTTCAGGGAGTAAACTCCCAAGAAGTGACCCAATAGACTCCGATGTTACTATAGGATACCAATCTATTTTTATTATCTTATTGCCTTACAGCCTATTTAGTATATTGGACCTTGTATTCATAAATTTATAAATAAATAGTATATGTGACTATAATTCAGAAACCATGTTTGTTTACAATTGTATCTTAGAAAAATATGTATAGAAAACAACCAATTTTAGACCAATTTGGCAAATCATCATTTCCATGAAAAATAAAGTACTAAATATATATGTACTTCAACTTGAACTTCCAAAGTTTCTGTATTAAATTGTTAAGTAGGAAATTGGGCATTATAGTCATGGGAAACTGTTGCATTTGCTGCATGTGCAATTATTGATGCCATTTCCTTTATTCCTAGTCACCCAACATGTAGTGTATGGAACACTAGTTTTGGCGTCACTGAAGGTCTGTGTAGAAATACATATTCTCATGACTCAACCAATGCCTGCTAAATCAGAATCTGCATTTTATTAAGATACCCAGATGACGTGCATGAACATTAAAATGTTCTAAACATTGCTGTGGCTCATTGGTCTCCACCTTGACTCCAAGATAGAGAATTTGAGGAAATTTGAGAAAGTCAACCACGCTTGGGAACCATGCCCTGGCTGAGATGTTAGTGTGTCAAATAGGTGGAAACAATAGAGGTGAGCCTCTGCTCCTTTTGAGAATCCAGGCTCGTATTTTTACCCTTAGGTACATGTGAGTCCATATGCAGGGAAGGAACAAAAAATGATCATCACTGGACATTAGCAATACATGTATTTAATGCTAACATTTCAAAAGCCAAACAGCTTTGTTGAAACTGTGAGGCACTGTCTGTTTGTTTTGGGTCATGATCTCTTTTATTGAACAAAGACTCTGAATATACTCTCTTATTCCCTGCTTGATTATCAACAACAACCAAAAAAAGACATAATTTCAGATATCTGAGACACAAATTGATCTGTGCACAGTTGATTCTCTAGACCATGTCTTTATCAATCCATGAAAACATGTCTTGTTGAATATTTAAAATATTTTCATATCTTTTTGTCATTACTCATCTGTATGTCAATCTAGAGTAAATACACAGATGCCATCTTCGTGGGGCTGGATGAGTAAGCCAGGCAGAAAACAAAGCAGAACAAAGTAACACAAAGCCAAACCTTATAAACATCAAGAAATTGGAGAGAAATTATGAAATATATTCGAAAAATCTGAAATAATTGTTGCTTTTTAGCTGCAGAAACATTGTTCAGAAACATAACAGTGTGAACCAGGGTGCTTAATAAGATAAAAATGCCATCTGCTGTGAAAACAATGCCACAGTCTTTGAAATCCAACTAGTATTGTTCGTGCCGAATAAAATAAATTATAAACCTATTAAGTGATTGACATTCTGGAATGTCACTGTAAGTTGCACTATATTTTCAATATATGAATTGCCACATGAATATGATTTCATAGTGTGTGTGTATGTACGTATCTTACACAATTGGGGCAAAATTGTATTTGTAACTTCAGATACACATTACATAATCCATTTTGTCTATAGTTTAGCCATTAATATTTGTATACAGAGAGACTGTTGATTCTTTTCTCATTTCAATCACTGGCATATACAACTTCAAAATCCCTTTAGACCGAAGTTTATGCTAGTTGGACCTTTTCCTATGAAATGAAGAAGCTATTTTTAAGCACCTCTGCACTGCTAAAATCTTCTGAGGTGGGGATTATTTTTAGTCCTGACAGCTGTAAAAGTCTTGCCATCACCTCTATAATGTCGTAGTGGAGTGCCTGGTCACCTGTAGTCTTCCACCACCTGCTCTGCATTTCATATTAGCACCACTGTTCCACGGATGGCACTTCTCCCATTTCTGGGTCCTGTGCATTAGTTAGTGACTTAGTTTCTGGTCATAAATATAACCTTACCTGGTATGATTGTTCTCTTCACGTACCTGAGCTGAGGAAGTACAGTCACATCTGAGTGAGTCTGAGTGGGCTAGGTCAGACAAATTGCTGACAAGGCCTTCCTAGTCCCTGCTCTAATACAAGTCATGTAGGAGCTGACAAAGCTTTCCAAGCCCAGACTTTATTTATTCCTCTGTCAGGAAGTGTTGATTTAGCACAGGGCCAAACTTTCTCATGTATCGTTAAATAGGTTTGAGTCACAAGATGGAGAGAAGATGGATACTCAACTCCCAAAGCCAGGGTTTGGGTGATGTATTGGTGACAGAAAAGTCCCCGGGTGGTTAAAATTAAGTAACCCTTAAGTGGTGGACAGAAGTATAGGATCATGTTCATAAGGCTAAAAAGACATGTGATGTATGGCTTTCCCCCAGTATAAAGGAGAGACTATTTGAATAAAGATTATTCTAAACCCTGTAATTGAAAAGATAGTATTAGTCAAAATAATGAACAAATTATGCAGAACTATCAACTCATTAGAATATGGTGGTGATAGTTATGGTATTTTTAACTTCAATTAAATTTATGTGATAGAGAAAATTTGTGGCAAGACTCCAATTTCCTCAAAGCTATTTTTTTATTCTAGTTCACAGTATGTTTAGGGGCAGACATTGTGTTTGGAGCAGAATGGACATATGCTAAATATTTACTGAATAATATGTCCATAGGTATTAATTATTGTGATGGATTCTGTGTATACTTCAGCCTGGCCCTTTGACTAAAGCATTACACTCGTTGATCATCTCCCGGACCTGCAGAGGACACAGGGAGTTTAATTGTTGGCATTCTAGTAGATTGTCAGAGTTCAGTTGTGCTGAGAGTTTTATACCTGATCTCATTGCAAGTGACGTGCAGGTTCTCAATTTACCCACCAAAGGAAGAAGCAGGTACCTGAGTTCACCAACACCCGTTAATAAACTATCCGACTGGCAGGCTGCCCTTGACAAATTTTAATATTCATTGTTTGTTGAGGCAAATGCCAATATTTTTTATATTCGTAACGGTGATGTTTAACTTTGTGTGTCAACTTGACTGGGCCATACTATGTGCCCAGGTATTTGATTAAATATCATTCTGTGTGTGTGTGTGTGTGTGTGAGAGGATATTTCTGGATGAGATTAACATTTGAATTGTTCAACTGAGTAAAGGACATTGCTGTCCCAGGGCAGGTGGATTTAGCCAATCCATTGAAAGTCTATATACACTAACAGGCTGAGGAAGGTGAGCTTCTGCACAGCAAAGGAAATAATCAACAGAGTTAATAGAATGGCAGAGAATACTCCTAAGGCATACATCCAGTAAAGGGCTAATATCCAGAATCTACAATGAGCTCCAATAAATCAGCAAAGAAAAAAACAAACTACCCATTAACAAGTGGGCAAAAGATGTGAGCAGCACTTTCTCAAAAAATAGACAAATGGATAACATACATATGAAAACATGCTCAACATCACTAATCTCCAGGAAAACACATTAAAACCACAAGCAGATACCCCCTTTCTTCAGTCAGAATGATCACTATTAAAAAATCAAAAACAATAGATGCAGAGAGAAAGGAATGCTTATACACTATTGACGGGACTAAAAGTTAGTGCAACCTCTATGGAAAAGAGTATAAAGATTTCTCCAAGAAATAAATATAGACTTCTCATTTGGCCCAGCAATTCCACTACTACTTATCTACCTGAAGGAGAAAAAGTCATTTTATCCAAAGACACCTGCATGCAAATGTTTATCGCGATACAATTCACAATTACAAAGCTGTGGGAATCACCTAAGTGCCCATCAAACCATCAATCATAAATGTATTAAGAAAATATTATAAATAGATAGATAGAAAGATAGATAGAGCTGGGGACTATTACCCTAAATGAAGTATCCCACTAATGAAAAAACAAGCAGCACATGTACTCTCTAATAACTGGGAGCTAGTTGAAGGGCACACATGGGCACAAAGGCATGTACATATCATTGGAAATTAAGAAGGGGAAGGGGAAAGAGGGAAGGTCTTAAAAGCTATCTTTTGGGTACACTGAACACTATTCACACTAAAAGCCCTGACTTAAGCATTATAAAAGGTTTCCAGGTGACAAAAGCACTTGCACCCCTTAATATTTTCAAATTAAAAGAAAAGAAGTGACATATCCAAGTTTAGATATTAAAAAAACAAAACTCAACTAATTGTGTCATAGGTTCAATATGAATAAAGAAATACATCTCTAGCAAAAAAGACTGAATGAAGACACTGATAAAAAAAACTTCTAAATATAGGTTTTATCCCTGAAAAGACATACTGGCATGAAAACAATATGATGAGTTTTAAGAATAAAATGTACTCCACATGGGCTATATCTTGATTAAACAGAATCATGCAATCATTCTGCATTATGAGGATGTATCAAAAACTAACTAAAATTTAAATAAATTATCATGTTAATTTTTTAACTAAATAAGCGAATCATTTAAATAAATAAATTTGACCTAAAAAGAAAGAAAAAAATTCTTTTCTTCTTCCAGAACTCGTTTGAGCTGGGAAATGAGTCTCCTCCTGCGTTCTGAATCAGACTCACCCTGCAACGACCGCCATTGGCTCTCCTGGTTCTCAGGTCTGCAGAGCAGGCCTGGAACTGTACCCGCTGCTCCTGCGGATTTGGACTTTTCAGTGTCCATAATCATGAGAGCCAATTTTCTGTGATAAGAAAACTAAGAAATAAACTTAGAAACTAAGAAACAAACAGGTGGGAGACATACGGTTTGATGATGGTTTTCTGACTTTAGGATGGTGTGAAAGGGATAGGCCGCCTGCAGAAACTGCACTTCGTGTCCCCATATAATCATTTGGTTCTTTACTTTCAGTGCAGTTTACAATAAATTACATCATCAATTCAGGACCGTTTAATACAATAAGCTTTCTGTGAGATGGTTTTTGCCCAACAGAAGGCTAAGTATTTTGAGTATGTTCAAGGTATGCTAAGCTAGGCTACAATGTTCCGTAGGGTAAGTGTATTGAATGCATTTCAAGTTATGATACTTTTAATTTATAATGAATTTATCAGGAAGCAATTTCATAGTAAGTAGAAGAATATATGTCAGTGTGTGGCACGTACATATATATATGCATATATATATATGACTACATAATTTACATATGTATAACATATTCTCCTTTGGTTCTGTTGCTCCTTTGAAGAACCCTTACTAACAAGGTAATCATAGATAAGTCTCCCCACTTTTACAAAGGTTTATCCCATGGAGGACAAAATGGACAAGCTGGAAGTGAATTACACAAACTAATAATGTACAGACAAAATGAGTAAGGTGAGAGAATAGAACAAAAGAACAGACAATGCTTAGAAACTTTTTTGTTACTTATTTTACTTTGAAATTGCTATCATGTAAAAAGCAAGCTTCAAGAATCCTTATCAACTCTTACAATACTTGTTATTCCTCATATAAGATACAACATACAGGTCTTGGTAAAAATCCTTAAAAACTGTCAGAATCAATGCCTTTTTTTTTCAATTGCAAATATATTTCCATGTTTTTTCTAAAAGATAGCAGTAGCCCAAGGAAAACATTTTTTTTTTACATGAAAGCTAATTTTACATTCTTTGAAGACACAGTACTTACTATTAGGATCTTAGGTGAAATCTTAACTCCCTGCATCATTTAGAAGACAGCAATAAATAATATCTTACACTTGGCTTTATACTTGCCAATTCAAGTTTCTGGATTTAGAATTATGAATAACAGAACACAAAATTTTCTGCTTTCAGGAAAGTTGCTTTTGAAATTGGAGATATCTTAATTATTAATTTCCATTTATTGTGTACATATATATGTGTGTATAGAATGAACATTATGGAATTGTTCTTTGCTATATGTCCCCGGTTCCTTAGCATACCCTTAGCGATCCTTTATGAAATGTGCACTGTACTAAATTGTAAGATGTCGTTTTGCTGAACCAACTGTGACCATGCAGCTCTTTGAAGTACATCTGCTGTATGTTGCTGGTTCAGAGAGAAACGCCCATAGACATGCAGGAGGGTCATGGGAAAGACTTCATGTCATTCTCTGCTCAGAGGATCTTTCGATTCTTGCTTGATATCTTTGCTGATGTGTTTGGTAAGTATAAAAAGTATCAAAAGAAGATGAGTTTCCGTCTGTTACAATGCTCCTTTCTTCATCATATCTCCGATTTATAAAATATCAACTTCAAATGTGTTTTCTCTAATGGTCACTTTCACTAGAAAAAAAATGTGCTTTTAGAACTAAAAAAAATTGCTTTTACAACTGTGTCATCCAGGGCACATGTTTTGGAAAATGAACGGTAAACATTATCATCCATTCTCCTTCAGAAAACTAAGAAGTAGTCTTTCTATAAATTCAGTTCCATGTTTTTTCTCATCACAATACACTATTAGTTTTACATGTTATTTACATTTTTTTGTTAATTCATATGTTTACTTGAGGTCACATATTTCTGAGATGATTGATAATTTTTTGCCCTTAGTGCCACCTTAGTTTCAATAATTTTTTCTTCCGTATGATTGAAGGTTCTTACAACTGAAATCACATGTGTATCTCTGTGTCGGAATGTCTTGGATTTATTCAGCTTCTTCCCTATTCGCTTCTTACTATTCCCTGGGAAACACAGGGCAGTCCTTTAGGGGGGCTAAGCCCCTTAGTGGGGCCCCGGGTTAGATCTTGCTGATGAGTGGGGGCTAGAAACCATTATTCTACAGTCGGTTCTTCAGTTTGGGGTGTATAAACCTACAGATGTTAGATGTGAGGTGTTGCTGTTTCCCAGTGAGGAATTTATTAATTTGTTCTACAGGCAAGTAAGATAATATGTCAGAGTATTTTCCAGATCTTAGATGCCCCAGCTCCTCCAAACTACTCTGGAACCTTCTTATTCTCTGTATTAGATTCTCTCTCTCTCTCTCGTTTTTTATTTTTTACTATCCCCAATGTCCTTCGTTTTCCTGAACTAGGCTCTGTCTGTTTTTGTATTTTGATGTGTGTTTTATTTCTAATATCTAAGATATTTTCAGATATGTCTACCTACTTTTCTTATTTATGATCCAAGCCTTGATGGCTGGTTGGCTTATCTTGGCAAATGGTAAAATCATGAAGTTCTTATAATAGAAGCTTAGATGCAACTCTTGCTTTTTCCATGACATGTGCTCACTTTTAAATGGAACCAAATGATCACCATGCATGTGTGCATATGGTAGTAAAATCCAGTGGAAATCCAGCAAGTGGAAGTGTGGGGGGATGGGTAAGTTTACACCTAACGGGTACCACACACACTGCCTGGGGGATGGACATAGTTATAACTTTGACTCAAACTGTACTTAAGTAATGCACGTCATCCAAATTTTTGTACCCTCAAAGCATTCTAAAATTAAAACAAGGCAACACAAAATAAAACTTGCTTGCAGTCTGAGTTTCAACTCAGGTGCAAATGTCAGATTTGTCCAAAATGGGCAAATCAACATGTACAGAGTTCTAGAGAAAAGGCCTAAACTAATTCCATGACTCTTAAGTAATTCTTGCTCATTTAACCAACATTTCAAACATCAAAAGAGTTGAGTGTCTATGATGCCATGGCACTCTACTGAAGACGACATAGTGAGACTCTGTTTAAATAAAAAAAAATAATAATAAAATTAAATTAAATTAAAAGAAAAGGTGAGCATTTTTACGAAGCCATGTTGCAGGAGAAATGCTTTTAGTTCCATTCCATCTCCCATGAAGGAGAGGCAAATGCTACTCCCTCCTTTAAAAGGTAAAGGGTATTTGTTAGCCCTTCCAGTGGTGTATTCAACATTTGGGGTCATTCTGGTCAGCGGGCTTCTGTAGGACAAACTCAAGGCAGTATTACTACTCTGAACTGTCCTCTTACTCCTGAGTGTTGGGACAAAAGATGTGTTTGCACCTCGTGGCTCAGATGAATTGGGGAGAGCAGTTGCCTTGTGCTGTTGCCTTGGGTCCTATCCTATAAGGCTGCTAAAATTGGGGAAATTTTAGCAGCAAAAAAAAAGCAGCAAGTGACAACAAGATGCCTAGAGGTAAGGAAAGTGTTGCAAGTAGTCACTTTTATTAAAAATCCAGAGATCTTTCTATCCAAAATGAGGTAACTACAGGAGAGAGGACCCTAAGAAGGAAGTTCAAAAGAAACATTTGCCAGATTCAGAGAGAGTGAAGCCCTGTCACAGTGGTATCTTTTCAAATGAAATCTTTCCTGTTCTTTTGCCAGTACCTGTCACCATTCAATCAAAACAGGTGCACAGATAATAACCTAACTAGTTAATAGTTTGTGAGGGGAGGAGAGGCAGAAAGGAAGAGAAATATGAGTATCAGAACACAAAAGTCTAACCCTCATGGCTTCCTGTCTCAGTAGTTACCCAACTTGAAGAAGGCCACAGTCTCAAAAAAGGAGGAAGATTTTATATTAAATCAGGCTCATAGTATTGATTGATATTCTGGGCTAGGCATTCCATTTCCTGAAATATTATAACCTAATTTTTTGTACCCTCACATTAATCTGAAAGAAAAATAAGAAACATATAAACATTCTCAAAACAAAAATGTGTCAAAATAATGAGAAATCATATGTGTGTCTATTTCTTAGAAGTGATCAGAAAGGCCACGGAATATACAGGAACTTCCAGAAAGGGGCAAGTCAGATTTTAACACCAGATACCATTTAAAGCATTTATGGGAGACAATTTGGGAGACGTAAGTGCAAAGTATAGGTTACAATTCATGTTTCACAAAAGTAACAGAAATTAGCATACTGACAAAGATTGTGCAAGTAAAAAAATACAAATAATTATCATAATTCTCTGTTAAATCTCCATTTACCCTTTTCTTTGTCTTCATAAGAGAAGAATTTAATGAGTTATATTTAAAGGGAATTACTCCCTCCAAGCAGACTGAGCTATTTCCCTCAAGGTAATCCTTTAAGGAGGAGTTCCCAGAACAGTAGTGTAATAGTTGAAACTTTTTTATTTTTTAATTAGAGAAACATCTATGAGTAACTTTGAAATCAGACAGACAAAGCTCTGAGTAACTACTGGAATAATTACCACCTTAGAGATCCACTTTCCTAAACTTAAAAGGGGGGCAACTGAGAAGCCGTGGAGGGAGAAAATACCAATATCTATCATGTATGATGATATTATAATAGTTAAATTAGTGACACTTGTAAAGTTCTCAAATTCAAAACAAATTTTAAGTTCTTTCTTCTTCATTCTCCTTTCACACAGAAACAAATCAAAGATGGAGTTTCTTCAATTGGAACTGAACGCATCTCCTCTGGTGAAGTTTAACATTCCAGCAGGGAGTAGGGAGTAGACTCCATCCCCGATGTATGGAGATTAAGACGCTGTGAATAACTCAGTATTGAATTAACCTCATGAGAACTGGGTTACAGATGTTTCACAGATTTTACATTTTAAAAATTTTGCAATATAAAAGTAAAGCTAGCCTTAAAATCAATTGAATATATATTTATAATTGTTTTTTTTTTTTGAGACAGAGCCTCAAGCTGTCCCCCTGGGTAGAGTGCCATGGCATTACAGCTCACAGCAACCTCCAACTCCTGGGCTCAAGCGAGTCTCTTGCCTCTGCCTCCAAAGTAGCTGGGACCACAGGCGCCCGCCACAATGCCCAGCTATTTTTGGTTGCAGCCGTCATTGTTGTTTGGCGGGTCCAGGCTGGGGATTTGAACCCGCCACTTTAGATGTACATGGCTGGTGCCTTAGCCGGTTGAGCTATAGGCGCCGAGCCTATATATTTATAATTTTGAAATGTCAGAAGAAATTTACTTTTTTCTGTGTGGTTTTACTTATTTATTTATTTTATTTTTTTGTTTGAGACAGAATTTCAATCTGTTGCCCTGGGTAAAGGGCCATGGTGTCATATCTCACAGCAACCTCAAACTCTTGGGCTCAGGTAATCCTCTTGCCTCAGCCTCTCAAGTACCTGGGACTGCAGGTACCTGCCACAATACCCCGCTGATTTTTCTATTTTTACTAGATATGGAGTCTCACTCTTGCTCAGGATGGTCTCCAGCTCCTGAGCTCAATCAATCCACATACCTAAACCTATCAGATTGCTAAGATTACAGGTGTGATCCACCACACACAGCCACGAAATTTAATTTTTGATCTGAAAGACACAACTTCCCAATGTCACTCATATTATAGCTACTAGATTTAATGTACTAGATTTAATCTAGTATAGCTACTAGATTTAATATAAGTAGCTAATTCTTTTTGATGTTACCTAATTCCTGAAGATTTGTCCCTCCTCCTCTTCTTCTCCCCCCACCCCCCCAAAAAAACAAATAGAGCTGAGAAAATGATTCATCCTACTGTTTTTTCTCTAAATCTCAGACTGGGCCACCAAACACTAAAAACCTTATAAAGCTGTTTTTATAGTATAGCATTTACTTATAAACCTCAAATCCATGTCTTAAAACATCAATAGGAAGAAGAATCCCCCATCTCTTTCTTTTGTTATTATTATTATTATTTTCTTTTTTTTTTTGAGACAGAGTCTCACTATGTCACCCTTAGTAGAGTGCTGTGACGTCACAGTTCACAGCAACCTCAAACTCCTGGGCTTGAGCAATTCTTTTGCCTCAGCTTCCCAAGTAGCTGGGACTACAGGTGCTCAAGACAATGCCAGCTACATTATCTCTTTCTTGAATGACTTACTCCTCCTTAGAAAATTATTACCTCAGAATATAATGTTCTTTTTATCCTAAAATTTCCATGGAGGTCACCATTTCTTTTAGCCAGGCTGATGCAGCATTTTGAGATTAGGTGGGTGTGAACATTGATTTCTGGAGCTGGCAGCTGAGGTCAGCACTTAATGTTTCTTACTTTGGTTTGTTACTATTAGAATTCAACCCATAGCCTCGTGGGGTTGTGCTAGTGTACGGGGGACTTGCAGAGTCAAGATACATCTTCTAAAGTGCAAAAAGTGCACTTAAAAGTGTTGGGTTATATTTCAGTCAGTTTGTGGTTGCCCCAGTATGAACTTAAAATAAGTTTGTTGAAGTGTCTTTGTTTTCCAGTTTCCTCAGTTTAGTAGGAGAGGTAGGTGATTCATGGAATCATAGTATAGGTCATATAAGCTATTATTATTGGTTGCAGGTCTCAGAAAAAAGAGAGGCAAGATGTACAACTACAGTATTATGGAAGTTCCCAGGGCTACTGGTGGACAGGTGGGGTATGGGATCAGAGGACATGGATGAAATCCCTTTGCATTTAGTTTTTCTCTTATTTAGCTTGTCAGAGAAGATCGATCTTTCAGGTATTATTGTGTATTATTGAGGACTGAAATTACCTTGATGAATAAAATAAAGCAGCTTCCTTTAGGGCTGTCTGAGAATAATGGCCTCTTGGATTCATTCCTTAACCTATAAAATAGAACTTATCATAATTCTCAGTTGCTGGGTGGGCTGTAAGGATTATATCAGATGATACATTGGAAATATTTCCTCCAGTGCCAAGAACTCTATAAATATTAGGAATCTATTCTGTTAGTGTGATAAGCGACCTTAAATTGTATTCTGAAAGGCCAAAGTGTGAACAACTTGCCAACTCTCACCCTGTAAGTATTAAGCTCATATTTTATGTGGGTATTAATATCTGAAAACTATATTTGGCACACTAGACACACTTTCATAATTTGGCTCTAACATAAGGTCTTGACCCAGTGTTTAAGCAACTTGTACTCACACAGGGCCGTGTTTATTAACATCAGTGATTGCACACTATAGATACAGATACAGATGATTAGAAAGCCTGGCCAAATCCGTGTTGTTTCAAGTTACTTTTAAAAAAAGTCACTATCAGAATTTTTTACTTACAGATCCATATTATTTTTATTAAATAAATTACAAAACTGGGAGGGAAATACAGTTACTCTGTGTTTGACAATTAATGAGAATTTATACAACCTGGCCTGCTTTTCTCTATCTCCAAGACTTACACGCCATTTGTTTCCAGACAGCCTTATGATTCAAGTAAACAGTTGTGTTAGTCAGATAAGTGAGCTGGTATAAAACCCTAAATCTCAATAAATTAGACTGTATTTTTCTCTCATACAAAGTCTGATGTGAATGTTTTTGGTCAGAGAATTCTCCCAGACCACTCTACTGCAAGGCGTGAACTGGGAAACAAATATCGTTCATTTATTGGCTTTTCAGCTGTTTTAGCTGAGCCATCTGCTTTGGCTACTAAAACTGATGATAAAATGAAAGAATATGTACATATTTTAGGGCCAGAACTGGAAATGCACTATATCACTTCCACCCATATTTTAGTGCTTCAAACAGGCAACTTTGCCACACTCAATTAATAAGGGGCTGAAGAAATGGAGACTTTCATGTGTCAGAGTGGAAATGAAATAGCTCAATCAGATTATATAGCATTACCCCCATTATAGAAGACCATTATTATGACTATGTTTGGATTTTTAGGTAAGTACCTCCTTTTTGTCATCATCAAAAATTAAACCATTTTCTAAATAAACATCACGCAATTGTTTACTGTATATTTGTAAATAATAATACAAAGAGTAAAGGGACAACCATCATTTGTGATTATGAAATTCCATTCAGATATTATTAATCTTAGGCTGTAACAAGAGTTGACCAGCAATGATTACTAAAAATACATTGTTGCATAAACCTTTGTTCACCACATTTGGTAGAGTGCACAGTAAAATGGTGTTCTCTGAACACTAAATCTTGAAACAAGACTTGTATACCACAACTCAGATGTTTTCATAAAACTCTTATAATTTTTCTTTTACTGAAATTGAAAATATACAGCTACAAAGAAACTTCCTTGCTTTTCATTCATAAAACCTTTGAATGTGAATAGCATTCTGGTTGTATAGTTGTGATTTCTTTTCCTGATATGATGAATAAAATGCAGTTTATTGTGAGCTGAGTAATATTTCAAGAGGGGAAAGCTTATTATACAATAAGCATATATACTTAAATTTCTTTCAATCTTTTTGAAGATAATTCAAAGAAGAAGCAATATAGTAAGGAACTTATAATTTCACAATTATCTTGATATTGATAGCAATGAAATACTAGATGCAGGAGGAAGGGTAATAAACACAGTGGCCATAAAGTTCATGTGCAATTTAAAAATTTAACAAACGTTATGACCATGCTGTTTACACACACACACACACACACTCACATGTAAAATATACGTGATAAGAGATAATTTCAAGTTTGTATTACATAACCTCCTTTGTCTCAATGTTATAATTAGAATACTGTTACAATTAATCATATTTTCTTAGTCAGACTCTAAATATAATAGAGTAAAATCTATTTCCTGGTTGAAAAATAATTGCCATAATAGACAGTTATTTAACTAATGATGCTTGAATATTTAATAATCTTAAATAAAAACAATCAAGTATATGTCATATATAATATCCATAAAGTTATAATGCAGATGAGTAATTCACTGAAAAATCCTTGCCATAAGCGAATTTATTTCATTTTTCTTTGGCTTCTCGGATTTGCGATTAATCACAGAACAATTCTTATTTCTACAACTAGTGTATTTGTTAATGTAGGCAAGAAATTGAAACACTAATTTTATATAAGAAAAAAAGAATGCCTAACAAAAGACTGAAAGAAAATAACTTCAGTCCCTAATATTTATCATAATTTTTTAAAACTACATTTCTCAATAGGCCATGAGTCACTTTACATATTAATAATATCACTATATATATTTTTCTTTTTGTGTTGGTATAACTTTAAACTTAATTTAAAAAATTGCAAGTACAGTGTAAATTAGTCCCACAAAACTCTTTGTCAAGCATCTCATTCAAGTTTGCCAACTGGCCCAATAATATCTTTTAGAAAATCTAATCCTGGATCACTACTTTCATTGATCACCATGTTTGTTTAGTCTTCATCATTCCTAAATAATTCCTCAGTGCTTCTTTGATCTTTATGCCCCTACATTGTTGAAGAACACAGAGCAGGTATGTTTAAAAATACTTCTTTTATTGAGTTTGTCTGGTGTTTTCTTGTGATGAAGTACGTGCTATACATTTTTGGCAGGTATGTCACAGAAGTTGTGTTTCTGTCATTTCATGTCAATCTGTCAGATGTCCAGGGATACTGATTTAATATCACTCAGTTAAAATTTTATTCTGTCTTTATTTAAAACTATGCAAATATCTCAGCGCTCATCCAATTTTTACATACTAATTTTAGCATCCACTGATGTTTGAGTTAATTATTACTATACTGGTGGAAAGTGGAGATTTCACTTTCAACAACTCCTTTTATACTTACTTACCATTCTATTTTGAGGAATAACTGTCCTCTCTCCCTCCATTTATTATTAATTTTAACTTTATTTTAAATTAGCAAACAAGCATTGTACATATTCATGAGGTACTTAGTGGTATTTTGATACATATAATGTATAATGATCAGTTCAGAATAGTTAGCATATCCATCATCTTAAGCATTTATCATTTGAATATACAGGGTGTTCCAAAGTTTCCATACATACATCTAGAGGAAAAATGGAAAACTGTAGCTAAATGTACCTTTCTTTACCAAATATTCACTGCAAAGTTTTACAAAATATTTAAATTTTTTTTACATGTTGATTTGTAAATATAAAATATATTAAAAGAAAAAATATAATATGGGATACAGTAGGAGACTATTAATTCCCCAGGGTGACCTTTGTGACCCTGTATATGTTATTGTTGACAATAGTCACCCTACAGTGGTACTGATACTAACACTTACACATCAGTGTAGACACATATGTTCCATTTTAAGTTAGCAAACAAGAATTATACATATTCATGAGGTACATAGTGTACAATGAAGTACAGTATTCATGAGGTACAATATCACCAAAGGGATGTAATTTGTTACTATCGTTGTTTTGGTGAAATTCCTGTTATCCCCAACATGTACTTTTGGGGAGTGAGTAGGATGAGGACATGACTGGGATGGTAAACTCAGGAGGAAGTTCAATATTCATTGTGCTAAATTTTTCAAAGACAATGTTTTTCTGAATGAATAACTCTGGACTCCAGACTCACAGGACTCTGACAATATTCTATTCCCTACGTTATACTACTTAATATTTATTTTGATAATCCTAGGTTTATCTTATTCTAACCATTTCAAAAGAAGAAAGAATAAAACTCCCCTCCAAATCAAAATTTGTGGATATCCTAAGACAAAACTGCCAAATGTTTCACCCATATGGGGCCTGTCAGTACAGCTTTTTAGAAAACACCTTATAACCCGTGGAAGCTGATTTAAACAGCAAATTTTGATATATTTGTCTTTAAGATCCAGATAGCAAGCCCCTCTATTCTCTCTCACACACAAAACTGCATGTTTCATATAATTTTATTTGCAAACCGTTTAGCCATAAAACATAATTTTCATAAACATATGAGGCCAAATATAGTTGATAATAACCATATTGCAGGAGTGGTCCTTTTTAAAGTGACCAAATTCTACATAAATGAAGCAATCTGCAATTCCTCTACTAGGTCTATACATATAATATATATAGCATATGTGAAAAACTTCAGCACATTTAATACATTAAAGCTCTTACATGTTATTTTCAAGGAAAAAACACATTAATAAAAAATGCTTAAGAAAGAGGAACAGATGATTCAAAGAAGAATGAAATATGTTATTATTCATATAGTGCCTGTGGCTCAATGGGTTAGGGTGCTGGCCCCATAAGCCAGAGGTGGTGGGTTCAAACCTAGCCCCGGCCAAAGCCTGCAAAAATAAAAAATAAAATTAAATAAATAAATAAAAACAGTTGATGTTTGTAACCGAAAGTTGATGTTCTTAACAAAATAAATTTTCCAATGGAATGTGGGGTTTTGTGGCTCCATGGACAAGGGATGGTTGGTGGCAGCGGAAAACGGAGGCCCGGCAGGCAGGGGCAGCAGAGTGAAAAACCAGTTGATATGAAGAAGAGTAAATCCTGTGAAGCTGATGTCTCCAGTGACCTTCAGAAAGAAGTAGAAAGTCATGACAAGCTCTCTCTACCTGAAGATTTCTATCACTTCTGGAAGTTCTGTGAGGAGCTTGATGCTGAAAAGGCAGCTGATTCGCTTTCTGCAAGCCTTGAACTTCAGTTAGTGGGTCCTTATGATATCCTTGCTGGAAAACATAAAATGAAAAAATCAACAGGCCTGAATTTTAACCTTCACTGGAGGTTTTACTATGATCCTCCTAAGTTCCAGACCATTATTATTGGAGATGATAAAACTCAGTACCACGTGGGGTATTTCAGGGATTCTCTTGATGAACTTCCTGAATATGTTGGTATAAATGAATCAAAGAAAAAATGTATGATTGTTCCTGGTGGAGCTAATGTGTTTGTTGCAGTCAAATTATTTTTGATGAGAAAACTTAAAGAAGTAACAGATAAAAGGAAAATTAACTTCTTGAAAAACATAGATGAAAAACTCACAGAAACAGCCAGAGAACTGAGATACTCACTAGAACAGAAGACCATGAAGATGAAACAGAGAGATAAAAAAGTTGTGACAAAGACCTTTCATGGTGCAGGCTTGGTTGTTCCCGTAGATAAAAATGATGTTGGGTACAGAAAGCTCCCTGAAACAGATGCTGATCTCAAGAGAATTCGCAAGAAAATAGTTGAGGCTGCCAGTGATGAGGAAAGACTGAAAGCTTTTGCTCCCATCCAGGAAATGATGACCTTTGTGCAATTTGCGAATGATGAATATGACTATGGCATGGGCCTGGAGCTGGAGATGGACCTCTTCTGCTGTGGTTCCAACTATTTTCATAGAGCTGGTGGCCAGCTTTTACCTCTTGCATATAATCTTTTGAAGAGGAATTTGTTTGCAGAAATTATTGAAGATCACCTGGCATACAGAAGTAAAGAGAACATAGACCAGCTTGCAGCATGAGTGGGAGTGGCTTTGTTTGGTACATGGTTATTTTAAAGCATTAGTATTAAACTTGTGATGTGTTTTTAAGGAATAAAAGTAAATTAGAAATATTTTAAAAAAATAAATTTTCCACCTTGTCCAAATGGAAATTCTCACAGCAGTAATATCAGTTACCTTTAAAAAGCAACTTACCTATGTGGTATAAAATGTTAATTTATGCAAAAATAATAGTGAACCTTATGATAGTATGCCTTACACATAGCTGGCATTCAATAAAATTTTTCAATTTCTTGTAGTAGTGATACCAGACTTTTGATATTGGATTTCCGGTTCTTGTTCTCGAGGATTTGATGAATGAATCAACAGACCACAGGATGGAAGTTAGGTTTTATTTAATAGGTATTACAGCTCTTACAAAGAGCCAAACCTTGCAGAACAGGATAAGATAGGTTTTATACAAGTGTTACAGCTCTTACAAAGAGCCAAACCTCCTTGCAGGGCA